>VZQC01013402.1:967245-1080120 GCA_009823505.1 Rhizomys pruinosus
TGAAAAAAAAAAAAATAAAGACATTCAGTCCTGCCACCAAAATCTTCTTATAGAGAGTAATTTCAGATAGGAATAGATCTCACTTCCAAAAACTGATTGCTAGTTATACTCGGGGGGTGGAGGTGCGGGACACCCCAGACCAACTAGAAACATGATCCTTAAATCTAAAGTGTGCTATGCACCCAGAGCTGTGACAAAAGATATGAGACTCCCAGAGCTGACCTCTGTGGATCAGACAGGCACTACCGCATCACTGGATCAGGTGTGAATCTACAGTTGTGGAAGGTAGCACTACCACAGGAAAGACCTGATGGACTTCTAGCCCCCTTCCATTTCTATTGGGCATTGAGATTGGAGAGGCAGGCTGCACCTTGAGTTCTTCTTCAGAAGGTGGAACTGTGAATCTTTACCACTATAGGTAAAGTTATCCCAGTTAGGGAAAATCCCTACTGAAGAAATATTATTCGGACAACAGATTCTCAAATTAAATTAGTAATCAGCTTAAGAAATTGAATTTTATTCTGTATGTTGATAGAATGAAAGACAAGCGTTCTTTAGAGTGTCAGGGGCTGAAGAAGATGGACATTCAGAGTCGAGGTACTAACAGCGAGAAGTGCTCTCCAGCTCCTACAGAGATTTGAAATTGTGCGTGATCCTTCCAAGCAACTGATACACTGTGTTCTAGTTACCATGGATCTGCATACCCTTCTTGACTCTGAAACTACACTGCTTTACAGGCATTGCAACATAGTGTCGGAGAGATGATACTACATAACAAATACGACGTGGTACCCTTACATACAAAAAATCAACTCATACACATAAAAATAAAAGAAAAAGCGTTTAAAATAGGTAAGAAAAAATCTTTTGTGCTCCAGTTATTAAACCTTAATGCAACCGCACAGATATGGTCACTAAGTTATTTTATCACTTTAGTGAAATAAACTTCATATTATAAAATAGTTGTTTCAGGGTTAGGATTCCCCACAGAGGGTGATTTGACTTGATGCACCTATGTAGCAAGTTCTGTGATGGCTTTTCTTTTCCTTTTTTGACTGTTCAGACGGTGCATACCTTACTGCTGTTGGCACTTCTCTTATCGTACATTCCTACATAATGAACAAGTTCTGTTTGGTCTTTGTCCTTTCTCAGCTGTTTTAACTGTTTGGTGACGTTTTGATCAGTCTCGATAGAACATGATCGAATATCTTCCTGCAGGTTATAATTAAGATTTCTGGATAAATATTGCAATAAGTATTGTGACAATAAAGTGGTGGCAATATATATATAATAGTATACGGTATATATAGGTTATAATTATACTATAATATTATCACCCTCTGTGTTTATTCCTCATGGTGTTTGTGTTATTGAGCCATGCAAGGTGTCTGTCAAAAAGGACAGTTGTAGTACAGATACCTACAGGCAGGAATCAAAGCACAGAATCAATCCAAATTCATCCCAAGAGCTGATTTGTGGGCTGACTCTTATGTGTTAAACTGGAAAGCAAACTAATTCTTAAGTACATTCAATCGCTGTACAGGTTAAAGAGGACGAGTAACAAGTATGATACGGGTACAGAAAACAAGTGAAAATAAAGATACTTAAATAAGGAGAAAAAAGCACAATAAGAAAACAATAAATTGATAATAGAGTGATTAGACAAATTACTGTCACAAAGTATGATTATACAGATTTATAAAGTAAAATAACATATAGTGTTGAGAAGAACCAAATATCAAATGATTATATTTCCAATAATAACTTAAAATAGTGACAATTATACCGATTAAAATTAATCAGAACTTTAATAAAAAACCAGTTGTCGTAATTAAATTAAACACATATTATATACAATGTACTTAAGAAGTTACGTTAATAAAAACCGACACAATACGCTCCAACCCAGTAATAGAGAGCAGAGTCTGGGCTAAAAAAAATAGAAAGAAATACAATCCTGAAATGATACTTGTTGAATTTCACGTCAATTTTAAAGTGATACATTAATTATCGAACTATCTAGGTAACTCCCTTTAGTCCCTTCTTCCCATGCCATCTGCCCACGCGGGCCTAACCAATTTTCACCATTTCAGTCAGTTATTCTGGATGCAGCGTTTTTTTGATTATAAGTTCTATTTTATACCAGAATTATGTGATAATTACACCTCATTCCCATACCGCCAAAGCCTCCAATTACTTTTTCAATACATGGAGTAATAAAATTAGTAGCTTAGCACTCCGCCATGAATTTGTAGGCAATGTGGATTACCATTTGTTGTTTGTTTTATCTGGGACTGTATTACTTCATCTCAATATAATATTCGGGTCTAGCTCACATCCAGTGATGTAAGCTGCACAGAAGTTTTCATCCCTGTTTAGTAAACTTGTTGTTCTTTTTTTACCGCTGGTCATTAATTTTGGCCTGTTACATGTTGCACCACATTTTTGCTCTATCGCACTTGTCATTGTTGGAGCGGGCATTGGGTAGGTTTTTGAGATTCCAGCTCTTTTTGTTGCTATTGTGAATTCTCTAACTGTAAATTGGAGCAAACTGTCATAGAGGTAATCTCTTATAAAACTGGTAAAACTGACTTTTTTTAAATTTTATTTATTTCTGTATGTGTATGAATGTACTGTCTGCATGCAAGTTTGTGCACCCATGTTGTGCAATGCTGCGGAGGTCAGAAGAGGGTGTCTGATTCCCCTGGAACTGGAGTTCTCCTGGAACTGGAGTTTCAGATGGTTCTCGGCCGCCATGTGGGTGCTGGGGATCGAACCCGGGTCCTCTGTAAGAGTGGTCGGCACTCTTAACCGCTAGGCCATCTCTCCAGCCCCAAACTGACTTCTTTAATTGACTAATAGACATAGGAACTGTGAAAAGGATTATTCTCTATTCAGAACCAAATATAATACTAAAGTCTCCTTAAGCTGTGCACTTAAGCAAAATATATTAATACAAGAGAGCTCTGATATCAGCAATGGATTATTCTACCAAGGAGATGTTGGCCAGGGGATCTAAGCCCCTACAAAAGGTAAAGGCTTCTTGCTTGTAAACTGGGATACCTGCAAGAAGAGAGGCGATAAGGCCCTGCTGTTGAAGACCTGATGTAAGCATGGGAAAGATGTATTGAGACCACACTTGCAAGTGTACAGTTGGTCTCTGGAATACCAGAGAGTGTTACCAAAGGCCACTAAACCAATAAAGCAAATAGAGGTCTCCTTGAATCAAGCAAGACTCCTCCGTCACCACCAGCTACACCTCACCTGCCTGGAAATTCTGTGCAGCAGTGGCAGCCATATGCCTGTATATCCCAAATCTAATTGGCTATTAGCTCTCTCCTTGGAGGAATAACCCATGGCTGAGGTCAGAAGCTTACATCCTCTAGTGGTTAGGAGATGTTATAAGCCACAGTAAGATCCTGTCATATTTTACAGAAAAAAATGTAATTCATAGATTAACATACCATGCAAATATCTGTGTCTATACCAAAGTAACCTACCATAACAATTAGTACTGTTTAAATACCTATATATCTAATTGCCTGTGCTTCATTAGTAGGATTGAAAGGTTATTCCTGGACAAACTGTCAGCCCATGAAAGGAAACAGCCAGAATTGACCAGAATCCAAAACGACAGCTCGAGAGAAAGTAGACTGTTTTTCTTCTCGTCCACCTGTGCCCCTTTTCTAAGCCTAGGGAACAATCTGTGGAAGAGGGTGCATGGTAGAATGTAAGGGCTGCGATTGGAGTGAATGGTGAAACTACAGCAATATAGACTGGACACTTATTTGGTCAACTTGATTGAACATACAAAGTCCCCAGCTGGAGGGTGGGACCCTTGGGCTGTGTGAGTTTGGGCACAACTGCTTGCAAATTGGTTTTACACGAAGGATGCTTGTACTCATAAATTATTACTTATTGTTAAAAAATGAAAAAAATAAAAAAAGTAATAGAAGAAAAAAACTTAAAAAAAGATATTTTTCTACGTCAATTAGTATTTATCCTTCATCATTGGAAGTAAGTTAAAAAGTTAAATCTTGGCAAAGGGATCTAGATACACAATTGAATGATTTAAATGTGTCTTGGGAAAAGTGGTGGCAAAGCTATTTATAATGTTTAGCTACAAAATGAACTTTACTCCTTTTATTCTCTTCACTCAAAGGCACTCCCATCTGAACAATCAGGCCATGTCCAGACTGGTGACAGGAAGCCTGGCCTCTGGAATTCTCTGCAGACCCAGCTCGGATCCTGCAGGTATCTCCAACCTCTTGCTATCTGAACCCACTTTCCAACCTCTTTATCATCTCTACACTGTGTCAAGCTCTGCCATTGACATCTTGAGAATTTCTATTTTGTTGCTTATTTGAAAGAAAAATCTGAATTTTTATCAGCTCTAATGAGAAACTTTGACCTTACTGATTCTTCCCCTGCTTCTATTTAGGTATTTATAACTGAAGTCTGTCTAAAGTTCATTTCAGCCTCTTAGGTCAAAGGCATGAGATGAATCAAATAACGAGATGAAGGTCTATGCCTAGACATGGCAGGAATGCTCCTGACAATGGAAACAAACAAACAAACAACAGACCAAAAACATTCAAAAGGATGAGCTATCACGAGACCAGAACAGGAAGTGGATGGAGTTAGGGGTAAGAGAGGATTGAATTTCAAATTGAAGTATTTTTGACTGTAAGAGAATGCAGATGATAAGGTTGTTTGTTTTTATTTTTAAATTTTTATTAATTTTATTTATTTCTGTGTGTGTATGAATGCACTGTCTGCATGCAGGTCTGGGCACCCATGTCGTGCAATGCCACGGAGGTCAGAAGAGGGTGTCTGATTCCCCTGGACCTGGAGTTCTCCTGGAATTGGAGTTTCAGACAGTTCTCGGCCACCATGTGGGTGCTGGGGATCGAACCCCGGTCCTCTGTAAGAGCGGTCGGTGCTCTTAACCACTAGGCCATCTCTCCAGCCCAGGTTGTTTGTTTTGTTTAAACAGTCAGGGCTGATGATTTGTGGATCGTCTTGCTACTGTTAGAATCCCAGGTGGACAAGTATTCAACATTCTTAGCCATCAAGGAAAAGTGAACCCAAACTACATTGAGATTCTATCTTACTCCGGCCAGAATGGCTATCGTCAAGGAAACAAGCAAAGACTAGCAAGACTGCAAGGACTCAGGGTGCGGAGTTAACCCTTATACACTGTTGTTGGGAAGGCAAAGGAGTATAGCCACCATGGAAATCATTATGAAGGCTCCTCAGACTAGAAATAAAAGTAGCATAGGATCCAGACAGGCTTATGGAAATGTACTCAAACCAATCAAGGCTAATATATATATATATATATAATATATATATATATATATATATATCTCCATGATTAGTTACAATAGTCAAGTCATAGAATCACCCTCACTGGATAAAGAAAATATGGTACAGATACAAAATCAAATACTAGTTAATCATACAGAAGAACAGAATCATCTTATTTGCAAGAAAATGAATGTAACTAGAGATCAACATGTTAAGCGAAATAAGCCAGCTTTGGAAAGACAAGTATCACATGCTTTCTCCTCTCTGGGGGAGGGGGAAGATCATAGATACAGAAGTGGGGCTGATAAGGAAAGGGAAAGAGATCAGGAGAAGGCAGAGGCAAGAGTAATGGGTTGAACTGGGCATGGCGGCACACGCCTTTAATCCCAGCACTCAGGAAGCAGAGGCAGATCTCTGTGAGTTCAAAGTCAGCCTGGTCTACATAGTGACTTCCAGGCCAGCTGGGGCTACAGGGAGACCCTGTCTCAAAAAAAGACCAAAAAAAAAAGTAATGGGGTGAATATAGTCAAAGCGTATTATATACATGAGAAAAGTCATAATAAATCCATTATTTTATGCAATTAATACACACTAAAAAAATCACATGGAAAGTATACATAATGTCTCCAACACAAAGAAGTAAAATTGAGACTATATAAGTAATTATATATGACTTTCAGAGTTGCCTGATGGCTAGATTTCTGTTCTTTCAAAAGGTTATATTCTATGCTGGGCGTGGTGGCACATGCCTTTAATCCTAGCACTCAGGAGGCAGAGGCAGGCGGATCTTTGGGAGTTCAAGGCCAGCTTGGTCTACAGAGCGAGTTCCAGGCCAGCTGGGGCTATAAGGAGACCCTGTTTTGAAAAGGCCTAAAAAAAAAAAAAAAAGGTTATATTCTGTGGTTGTTTTCATGGAAGTAAAAGTGAAAAAAGTTCTGCTCACAACCCATAGAATCTCAAGTCCTGTGAAGGGAGAACAAACATTTTTTTTTTACCTGGGGTTATGTCCTCGGGTACCTGTGTAATGGCTGCTCCATAACATTTGCTCATTTATTAAATATTTATTATTAACATATATTACAAATAATACATGAATCAGCATTTCATAAATCTATAAGCAGTTCCAGATTAAAGACACCTCGACAGCATTTTCATTCTAGCTACTAATAGATATTTGATGAGTTTCATCTTGTAGAATGAATATATGTGAGACCTATGCTGATTTTACTATATATTCTTGGGAATCATTTGTAAAAATACCAGGAAAATACCATCAGCAGCTGCTTTTGACATTTTGAAAGATTTTCTTTATTGCAAAACATATGTGGTAATATCTCTTTTGAAATGAACATCTAATCTCTAATAATTTTAAGGATCCATCTTCAAAATCTAGCTATATGAACAAAGGTAGATCTGATATTGATCAAACAGGACATGTTAAATATTACTGGTATTTGCTTTCAGACTTCTATCGACCTTCATGAAGTCTATGTTGAGCCAAATTTGAGGACTAAATTATGCCTTTTGATTGGTAATAGACCAGAACTCCACTATTGAAGTGCAAACATTGTTTTAGCAAGGTTTTTATAAGTAGATTATTTTTGGGTAATTCCTTGAAAATGTTTCTGTATGGTGCTTAATTTTTATATATGTACTGGGTGGCTGAGAGAATATAAGATGAAATAATAAATCAATGAGCATAAGGATTTGCTTGTAGATGTTATTAGAGGGACAAAGAACTTTTTAAACCACTAAAAACATAAGGGACAAGGGGAAAAAAACTTCTTTCAAGTTTCAGTAACTTCTAAAGTCAAGGCCAGTCACTTCTGTTAATTATCAGTAGCACTAAGTACCAAATAGTAATAATATTAAACAGCAAAGGCAACCTGGATATGATTAGCAAAGTAATTCCTGAAAGGAAAGTTGAATGAAAAATTAAAGAGCAACAGAAAGCTTCAAATGAAATCCATAAGCCTTGGCCAGTATGTTTGCTCACTGTTCCTCATAGTTCCTTTTATTAATGTCATTGTGAACATGCCAGCCCTCTCACTGCAGGAGAGGGTTTGGAAAAAAAGAGAGAGAGAGGACCTTCAGAAGCATAGCACACTGATAAAGCAGGACACTTCACAGTTCTTTAGATGCAGACCTGTGACACAAAAATATTATATGAAGGTCATATATTTCTTTTATAGACACACCAGCTCAAAGACCACACCTGATAGCATACAGAATAATACCACAAGCTGACACCTCCACATTGGCTCTTAACCAGTAGCCCTAGGATGGTTTTGTGTGCTAGCTCAAGTTCACATTCAGGTTCAGGTTCAACACCAACTCCACCTGGGTCAGCTCTGAACACTTTCATTTGGCAAAGAGTGATAATCCACATTTAAAACCAGCTTCCTCTAAGGACACGGACCTGGCAAGAATGGCTTTCCCAAAGAATGGTTTTGGAAAACAGGTGCTTATAATATTCAAGTTGTTTCTGGTTGCACAATTTCTTTGTTTCTCCTAGTGCCCTAGTCAAGACTCTTTAATCCCCGGCATGCCTACTACCTCACTGGAACAGGCGATCATAAATTTCCAGGGAAGTAAGTGTCCCTGGGTCTGAAGCAGTCACTGAAGCACAGTGACGTTGTTTGTTCAAGATATTTGGAGCTGGTGCCAAGTGCCTAACAAAACATGGTTTATGGCCTTCATTTGGCATTGATTTGTGCTACAAAGCTCAGAGTATCATTTCCTCCAGAAGGTTTTTGCATGTTTAATGAGAGAAAATATTTCCAGCTACACAGTTCTTGAGGAACTTTACCATGTTTAATTTTTGAAAACCCAAACTCTTCCAAATAAAAAAGCATTACCAATTTCTTTTTGTTTTAAACTGTTGTTTTTTTTTTAAATGGACTCTCAACCTGGTCCTTCCAAGAAGTGTTCCTTCATTAACGACCGCTGGTGGTATTTCCTGGGGGTCACAAATCAACTTGCAGCACCATCTATGTTGTGACAAATGAATGCAAGAACCAGACTCACCCACTTCAAGAGACAGAGTCACTTACCCATATGGACTCTGAATTTGGCCATGAACCAGAACTTTTCCAAAGTCCTTGAAGCCTCAAAATGGACAGAGTGAAGATGCATAGTCCAGATTTCACACAAAGATGACTTTCTCCAAGGTAGAACTTCACTCAAGAATGAGGAAATAAGCAGATTCTGTATGTTCAGTTAAAACGGGGTGGGTTCTGGGCTGGAGAGATGGCCTAGTGGTTAAGAGCTCTTGCAGAGGACCTGGGTTCGATCCCCAGCACCCACATGGCTGCTGAGAACCGTCCATAACTCCAATTCCAGGAGAACTCCAGTTCCAGGGGAATCCGACGCCCTCTTCTGACCTCTGCGGCATTGCATGACACGGGTGCACAAACCTACATGCAGACAGTACATTCATACACAATAAATAAATAAATAAATAAATAAATAAATAAATAAATAAATAAAAATTTAAAAAGAAGGGGGGTGGGTTCTTCAAAGGTGTATTACCATGGGAGATGTCAGGTCCTCTTTGTCACTGTAGCCCTATCTGGAAGCTTAATAAACCACAGATGGCTGGCTGCACCCAAGGTTCTCAAGAGTATATATATATATATATATATATATATATGTATATATATATATATATATATATAGTCAAGTCAAGCACCAGAACTAACAACTGACAAATGCCCAGATGACATGACAGCACCTGTGTAGGGACCACACCTTGAGATCCATTGTCTCAGCCTAACAGCTAGCTGTGTGATCCAAGGAAATGGGGGCATCCGAGCTTTTGGTGATTTTGAGTTTGGATTTATTCTCACATGTATGTTTGTGTGTGCAAACTACTGTAAAAGAGTCAAGCACCTGGATTATTCAGGTTCACAAATGCCATGAATATTTATCAAGCAGTGGAATCCTCCCCATCCCAAAGGGAGTGCATAGAGAGGAGAGAGAGATTCCAGGGGTGGTAGCCATGGGATCCACTGTGGCATCTCAGACCCTGGCCCTGCAAATCTGCTCCCTGGCACACTGTGGGGATTAGAGTCAGAATCTCCATGCCTGGTGTAGGATTCCTGGTGGCCAGGCTTTGCTTGGGTCTTCTCATAGGCCTGACCTTGTTATAGAGAGCTTCATTGTGATCTGAGGCTTTTCTTGTTTGGCTATGCTTTATTCTTTCTTCCATTTCATAGATGCTTCACTTACATCAGGACTCGAGGTCTCCAGCCGGTTTCTTACTGTTCCTCTTCTAATTCATGCATATTCCCTCTCCTTATCTTTCATATGTATAATTCTGTCTGATGTCTGCTTCTTAGAGGATCTGAATTGACAAAGGGGGGCTGTAATATAGGCGGATTTTTAGAGTCACCTAATCATAGAAAATAGACCTGGGACTCCCAGGGAAATGATCCAAATCACAAGGGAAATGCTTTCTCTGACTCATTCTAGCCCCTGCATTTGTGATCAGTTGGCATTAGTGCATACTAATTGACCATAATTTGTTGAGGCTAGAATGATCCCAAGCTATGCAGACTTAGAATTTTTACCAAATTGACCAATTACATTTGCGTGCTAAATAATTATATCTTGTGTGAAAGAGTTAATGCAACTTACAAAGTGCCTGATGTGAAGTAGGAAATAGCCAAGAATAGCAAAAGAACAAGTCACACTTAAAAGGTAAGTCTTGATAACTTTGGCTTCATAAGTTCTTCCAGACTCAAATAAATGAAAAGTATCCTCTGATAATCTATGTGAAGTCTCATCTATTATGAAGGAAGAGTTCTTGGGATGTTTAGGGATCACACAAAACTTTTCAGAGTGTCTTCAGACAAAGAGCTTCACAATGCCTTTGTTGTATTCATGGAAACATGGCTGCTCATGCTAAGACAGAGGCAAAAGAAAAGAGCAAGGTGGAGAGAAAGGTGAACCATGTTAAGAATAGGGGAATCATCAGAAGACATAATTTAAGTATAGGTGTGGCATAAATATATGCATATGGTGAAGCAATACAAATTGGAGGGAATAACAACAACAAAAGAACTGGGACAGGAACCTACTGAAACGGTAAGGCTCTCCCAAGAGCAGTGATCCTCTGCTTTGAAAAACTTTAAAAAGACTCAAAGAAAGATACAGGGCAGGTATGGCAAAATGCATGAACTTGGGTGGGGTGGGGTGGGGTGGGGTGGGGGGCATGGAAAGGGAAATGATTCTAAATTGGACTGAGAAATGATATATGAAATGCACAAAACTTCAATAAAAATTTAAAAAATGGGAATTAAATGAAAGTCTAATTACTAAATGGTGAGAAATTCCCCCACCTCCAAATAGTCAAATATACACCTTTACTCAATAAGACCCCAGGTTGCTGGAGTGCATATCCCAGTAAAAGATTTGAGGGGCTGGCGAGATGGCCTAGCGGTTAAGAGCGCCGGCCGCTCTTGCAGAGGACCCGGGTTCGATCCCCAGCACCCACATGGCGGCCGAGAGCCGTCTGAAACTCCAATTCCAGGAGAGCTCCAGTTCCAGGGGAGTCTGACACCCTCTTCTGACCTCCGCGGCGTTGCACGTCACGGGTTCACAGACTTGCATGCAGACAATACATTCATACACATATGGAAATAAAAAAAATTTTTTTTAATTAAAAAAAAAAGATTTGAAATTACGTTTTGGGAAAATAAACCAACCTATCAAAAAAGACCCTGAATATCTGTCACTTGGGGCTCCCTTATGAAATGACTAAGCCTAGTATGGAGAAAGTTTTATGCTCAGATAGAGAAGAGATTACTGTATGCAACAAAGAGTGGGGAAAGGGGTTTGTGGATATGATTTATTATATGAAGTTTTGGTGAATTCTTTTATTTTTAATCCATTTCCCATTCCTTAGATCTTCTTTCCATTATTTTTAGACTAAATGCCTTCTACCCATATCTCCTTTTAGGGTGAAGTTTTGTGTGGGAACTGAGGTAAATGCATGTGTTCAGTTGCACACACTAAAGTTGAACATGCTTCTGTGAAGTCTTCAGGACTGCAGTTACTCCTGTGGGGGTTACAGAGAGGACCCTGCTCTTTACCTTTGAGATCACACCTGACTGCATGAATTAGCCCTAAAGATGATGAAAAACCTGTGGAATCTGCTGAGGGCAAGCAGAATGAACTTGAGGCAGGTCATATCTGACTCTGTGTGCTATAGCTGAGTTACCATTAGTTGCTAAAGATGAGACTATAACTGGAGTGCACTATGGGGGTATGTCTGTTAGCTTCACCTTCCATAAGTATATAAAGTTGAAAATTCAGGTGTCCTTTTGCAATTAGTAACTTATTCTGGTTAAGGTGAGAGATTGATTATTTATTTATTTATTTATTTATTTATTTATTTATTTATTTACTTTTGTTCCTTTTGAGACAGGGTCTCCCTGTAGTTCTGGCTGTCCTGGAAATCATTATGTAGACCAGATTGGCCTTGAACTCACAAAGATCCACCTGCCTCTGCCTCCCAAGTGCTAGGATTAAAGGTGTGCGCCACCATGCCCTGCCTATAAGGGGAGATTAAGTCAAAACACTAAGAATAATGAAAGAATTTATATGAAGAAAGGCAGACTGAATCCTGTGGTGTTGAGTTAGAGTTCAACATAAATTAATAGCTATCCACAGAGCTCAGTATAGATGCATGTACATGTGGATGCGCAGCTACACATTTAATGTAGAGAGCTGAATGTAAGTCTGTGATGCATGTGTGAGTACATACACAAATACATGTATTTCCCTTCTCTGCCACCGAGAAGGACCTGGAACGGCAAGGTCCTGAGAGTAGAAGGTACATTTTGAAACTTGGTCTTGGTTTTCCTAAATGCAATACTCCATCAAAATCACAAACCCTTTTGAGTAAATGATGGGTTCCCAGTCTGGGCAGAGAAATTGAAAAAGGAACCTAGAGTATCATTTGATATAAAAAGGCTGGGACATAAAGGACATAGAATCTACCTTGACAGGCTCTCACTGGCCAATGGTTGGACAAACTAAGCATCTGCATGAATAATAATAGTAATAATAATAATAATGTGTTACAACCCATACAGTAGGATAGGAATCCATGGGTCCATATAGATAAAAACAGATAAATAAATAGGGAGAAAAAATCTCTATAGTAAACAGAGCTCATTGATGTAGAAGGAGCGGCCGAAGTGGAAAACATCATTTGGAAACTGTCATTGTAACAATCAATTCACACAAGAAAGAGTGGCTGCTAAAACAAGTAGATAAGAATTGTATGAGTATTTTTTTTTTTTTTTGAGACAGGGTCTCCCTTTTGTTCCAGCTGACCTGGAACTTGCTCTGTAGACCAGGCTGGCCTTGAACTCATAGAGTTCTGCCTGCCTCTGTCTCCTGAGTGCTGGGATTAAAGGTGTGTGCCACCGTGCCCAGCATTGTATGAGTATTTGTAAAGTATTTAGTCTCAAATTATTATGTCACAACATATTTTTAATTATAAATGGAAAAAGAATCACTTTAGAATGAAGGTTAATAACATGAGAGATGACATCAACTGAAATTATGTACCCGCCAAGAGGATGTAAGATGGACACTTGTCAAAGACTGAGAAAGAGATGAAAAGCATGTTTGGCAGAATGCATGAGCTCTGGTGGGGTGGGGGGATAGGGTGGGGGACACGGGTCTAGATTTGAAAACCTTGTACAAAATATATATTACAAAAAAGATGGACACTTGTCACAGATTCCCACTAAAGATCAAAACCTGAATGTATCATGAAGAAACATTGAACAAGTCCACACTGAGCAACAACTTATAGTTATTCCTATACTATAAGTAAGCTCATGCAAGTAAAAGAAACTGTACAGACATGGTAACTGAATGTAATGTGATCTTGGTTGGAATTATTTTGCTGTAAAACAAGATATTCAAAGTTGGTTTCAGGACTAGGAGCCTCAGCGCCCCCTGGAGATTTGATTAGCAACTCTATGTAATTAGATACCCTAGTTTTGGAGTACAATAAGCTGTTTCTGGAAAATTTGCATTGATTTGCAAACACACTAAAGTTTGAGATCTATTGCTATGAAACACATCCTCAGGCCAACTGTGGAAATTGTGAAGTAAGTAACAATAATAGATCAATATTTATTTCCTGTCTTTCACAACACTAGTTGTAAGAAATATACAATAAATTATTTAGGGGTAAAGGAAAATTAGGCCTTTAATTTAATTCTAAATGGTCTAAAGAGAAAAAAGTCCTTTGTAATATATGTAACTTTCATATGCTTAAAAATATTACAAAATAAAAAAATTAAATAATGGCCACCGGGCTAAGTTTTATAAGTGTCACATTAGGAAGAAAGTCTGACTCATTCATTCTAACTACTTTTTTTTTTTTTTTTTTTTTGGTCTTTTTGAGACAGGGTCTCCCTATAGTCCTAGCTGTCCTGGAACTCGCTCTGTAGACCAGGCTGGCTTTGAACTCACAAAGATCCGCCTGCCTCTGCCTCCCAAGTGCTAGGATTAAAGGCGTGCGCCACCACGCCCGGCCATTCTAACTACTTTTATGCAAGTCAGATACTCAGGACAAAAGCTATATATTCCATTACTTGTATAGTCAAATCTGTTGTGGAAAAGTTTGTTCTCCCAAGAACCATCTGTGTTTATTTTCAAGTTGAACCAACCTTAAGGTTGCTAACATTCTTTAAAACCATGTTGATGAATGACACAATCTCTGAATCACATCAAAGTCAATATGGCTTCTTTGGGGATTCCCTATCAGTGGAAAAACGTGTCTGCTGAATAGCATGTGTCTATCCATATGTGGAAAGACTCAATACATGAAACTGAAAAACAATTGTTTTCAAATAATTGGCTAGATGACATACACAGCCCCTCTTTCTCAGCTGCATCACTAATTGTCTGAATACAATCCACATTCTGAATTTTTCCTTCTAGATTCTTTGCAAATCTTTCCATTGCATACAACTAAAGTACAGAAAGAACAAAATACAGCCTAATACCAATACACCAGCTGGATTAGACTCAAATATGCAGGCTTTATCTAGCAAGAAAAATCCTTTCTGACTTAGAGAGGAAGTGAATCAGGCTGTGGACCTTGGCTAACTAACCTACATGATATGTAAACATGGGTGGCTGGTGGTTGTCTACTTTGAAGTCATTGTTCAATTCTCAAATAGCCAGCTCCATTCTCCCTGGTATTTTGATGGTTGTGCATTTGTTTGGAGACCATGTATTAATGGAGGGTTCCCTTCCAACTATCCTTTCCCAGCCACAGGCCTTCAGAAGAACTGAATCTGATCAGTTATGTCACAATAGAAGAGTTTATTTAGAACATCCTGCCACTACTGTCAGCACAAAATAACTTTCAGACTATTCGTACTTAATTAAATGTTTATTTTACATTTCCTTTTGGTTTTTACTGCTGTAAATGCATTGTTCATTTTTCACGTACCAGGCACTGTTGTTTAGTCTCAAGGGCATTGCTTGTTACAAATCTAACAACTGTGGCAAACTAAAAACAACATTTAGTGAAGAGATGAGGGGAGAGAGCCCATGGCCAGATGTTTCCACGGTGTTTCACCAAAATGTCACTTAAATACCACCAAAATTTTAAAAGGAATTTCCCCTCCAAAGTCTCTCTAGCTATCTAACTGACCCTAGAACACATTATTGTCATTATTGTTTTATTAGGAATCCCATTCAACTTCATTTTAATCATAGTTATCTTGAGGTTGTTGAAAATCTTTTCGGTGTCAGCTTTTCTTTTACAAACATGCTATAGCAGCTGAAAGAATTGTGACTATACCACATATTACCTCCATGACCCAAGTCTGGACTAAAGTGCAGATGCAAATACTTATCTACCCATTATTGTCATGGAAAACAAATTAGATTCCATATGTAATGTATGTGACAGTCAAATAGCATTATTATTATTATTATTACAGAAAATGCAATTTACTGACTTATTTGATTGAGATTCAATACTCTTCCCCACAAACAAACAATCAATCATTAAGTGCCCTGGTGCTTTCTGACTTAGAAGAAAAGCAGACTTCTCTGGAAGTTCCTTTGAGACTTTCGTCTTTGGAAGAGATCATCAGTCAACATGAGGAAAGCAAGACCATCTAAAGACAACTATGATAGAAAGTCATCATTCTTTTCAGATAAATCAGGTAGTAATGAGGGTAAACCTCAGAGCTGACTTTTAATTCTAGAGCACTTAGAAAGGATCTTGGAGGTAAGTGCGGGACGATAGAGACACTTGAATCCTAAACAGTGCGTGCTAGTTTTGTCCTTCTGCGGGAAGTCTGTGGGCATCAGAGGTTTGATAGAACTTTCCAACTGTAGACCAGGGCCCTGAGCTTTCCAGGATTTGATCTACATTCAGCAATACACAAAAATATAAAAGCATAGCAATAACTGTACAACAAAGTTTTTTTCAGGGAAAAGGGATAAGCTTGATCCAGAAATATTATGCAGGGTGGGGACATTCCATGCATGCCATCCATGCCTGTGCCAAGGAATGTGGGCACAGCACAGGAACAATGGCCAGAGCTGGAGAGCTTAGAAGGCCATGGAAATTCTGAATCAAAAAAAACACCAAAACAACAAATTGGTGAAGAGTAGCTACCACCACACACATACACAAGTTTCCCTATTCATAGACTCAGCTGTGAATTCTGAGTTACTTTTAGATTTACCAGCTCTGGATTCCAAAATTTGTTGCTAAAAGGTTATAGATACACCTTGCAATTTTACACACCACACACACACATACACACACACACACACACACACACACACACACACACACACTGAACTAGAATGGGAGATTGGGCTAATAATTTGTTACATTTCAACCCCAAACTCAAAATGGTGTTTTTGCCTCCCCTCCATTCCCTCAGACACTAGGTGGGTAACTCCCATTATGGACAGCTTTTCTATGTCAACCTTGAAGGTAGCGTAGCTTCTGAAGCTGCAGACTTGTATCCATTCCCTTCCCCAAACTCCCCGAGTAAAGTCTGTGTGTGTTGTCGGGACTCCTGCTTTGTCCTTATCCTCTCTTGTGATCCTTTGAAACATGAGAGGTTTTGATTTTGAAAGATTCCTGTGATTCCCAGGAACTCTGCTGGCACAGAGCTTGTGGGAATGGTTGTATCTGTTTTCTGTTTATAGTAATTTCTCTTCATTCTTCTCTGGAGACAAACTGAAGAAATGAGGAGAAACTTGGATCTCCAAAGATGATTTTTTGGGAGACTTTTTCAATAAAAATTTCAGTTAAATACCTTTGAAAAAAATGCTGTGCATTATATTTTACTAATAGAGGCATTGTCTCTTTTTCTTTGGATTGGATAATGTTATTTAACCAAAGAAGAATGATTCAGTTGCCTGGAGATGGAATGACTCAGTGTTTCTCGAAGGTGGGGTACAGTGCACCTCAATCATGATCACCTAGAGAGTTTTTAAAACTTTAGATTCCTGGGCCCTGCTCCAACCCAGTGAGTCACTCTTCATGGAGGCAACGGGCAAGCAGCAAGGAGGAGGATCTGCAGGTGATTCTTAGGCATCTTAAAACGTAGGGCATGCTGTCTTCCAAATGGAAGTGATTAGTGCCACCCGTGAATGGCACATTTCTACCACCCCTCTCCAAGGCTCAGGGAATGGGATGGAAAAGAGGGGGTAAGAATGTAAGAGAGCCGGAGGACGCAAAGAGTGCTGTGAAATGGTGTCTTCTGGGTGACATGGCTGCTGCATCCATGATTTCTCACAGAAGCAGTGGTTACCTGCATAAGACCTACTTGAGATTGGACTTATCAACACTCCATCAGGGATGGGGGAGGGACTCCGGATGCTCCACCCCTCCCTGAGGAACTATAGGCAGATAACAGTTGCTGGGGGCAGGGGAGTCATAGTTCTCAGTGGTACAGCCACTGGTAAGTTGCCTTTGCTCAAGTAAATAACCCCCATCCATGCTCATGCAAGCAACCCTAATTACAGTGGGCACGCACAGGTAAAGACATGAAAGTAGGACGGGGGTTCTGTGGGAGAGTGGGGGCGATAAGAGAGGGTGGGGAATGTTCAAAATGCTGTGTTTGGATATATGTCAAACAGTAAAATAATACAAATAAAAACATTAAATTAAAATCAACTAAAGAGATTTAAAGAAAGAAAAAAAAATCCAAATTTGAATCCAAGGTAAGTGATTTTCTCTCTTCTTAATGTTTCCTTCTAGTTTTGTTTGCTTAGTCACCTTGCTTCCAAACAACATAGGATTGAAGTGGGTACCTAGCCCAGTTTACTGATGATCCATACTTTACTCTTAACGCCTTATGCTGATGGTCACTGACCATGAGCTGAAATTTAAGAAAAGGGGCACATGTTAGTAGCATTGCCACTTGATAGCCTTGAGGTGTGGGAGAGATCTGTGTCTTTGGCAATACCGTCCAGGGAAAGTGTGCTAGAATCTTGTGGATTTAAAACTCTCAAGTCTGGCCACGCCCCCCTGACCAAAGTCATTACAACCTTTAGGATAGGACAGGCATCAGAGCTTTGTAAAGCACCCTGGCAATTCCAGTTGCAGTCAAGGCCAAGGCCACCTGTCCTAGGTTTTCTGGAGAAGGTGATGTCATCATAACATCTGTAGAAACCATCACTATTATCCTTTGTAGACAGCACTCTTCATTTCCTCTGTGTGGTACAGAGTGCATAGTTTAGGAGGTATTTCTTTTTTTTCTTTCTTTTTGGTCTTTTTGAGACAGGATCTCCCTGTAGTTCTGGCTGTCCTGGAACTCACTATGTAGACCAGGCTGACCTTGAACTCACAAAGATCCACCTGCCTCTGCCTCCCGAGTGCTAGGATTAAAGGCATGCTACGCCACCACGCCCAGCTCTAGGAGGTATTTCTTAAGAGAGAATCTGAAAATTTCTTCTGCTTCTGCTTCTGCCTCTTCTTCCTCCATCTTCCTCATCCTCCTCCTTCCTCCTTTCTCCTCCTTCCTCCTCCTCCTCCTCCTTTCCCTCTTCCTCCTCCTCCTTCTTCTTTTGGTCTTTTTGCGACAGGGTCTCCTTGTAGCCTCAGCTGGCCTGGAACTCACTATGTAGACCAGGCTGGCCTCGAACTCACAGAGCTCCACTTGCTTCTGCCTCCTGAGTGCTGGGATTAAAGATGTGAACCACCATGCCCACCTGGCTTTGAAAGTTTCTTTCAAAGAATGTTCAGCCACCCTTGCAGGAGCTCCAGGCCAGCCCATCGATGTGTAAAAGGAGTGCTGCCACTGAAAGACAGCACTTCACTTTGTCTCAAGATACTCTTCAAACTGTATCAGTCTTCAGCTCTTTGCTCTCTTTTCAAGAGCCAGTAACAGATCTCCAGTGAGCTGAAACAGGGAAAGTTGTTTTAAACCAGTGACTGCTTAATAAATTAGCACTAGACGGCTCTTAGCCTAATTTATCTCCGAGAGCCAGTTTCCCAGGGCATCAGAGCAATACCACAAGAAAAATTATTTCCATTAAACACCACAAAAATGTCTTTCCTGTGATACTTCACTAAAAGGGTGACATGTACGAGAGTCTCAGTCACAAAACAGGAAAGCAATGTTTGAAAGTTAAATTAAGAAGTAAAGCACAGTTAAGATTTTATTGAGCTTAAACTCCACTCCTACCCCCTAAACATATAAATCTGTTCTGTGTTCTGGGTCTCCCACTCAGATGGGTGATAAATTTCGGATGCTGGATTCTTATGTCTCTAAAAATAACGTTTACCTAAAGTGAAGTACAACATCTGGCCCATTGGGAGAGCACGGAGTGGCCTTTCAGGTTAATTGTTTGTGTGGCCAGGTTAGGTTTCCCAACCCTGAAAATGATCCCAGTTTTGTTTCCCTTAGCCTCTGCCCACCGCAGGTGAAGGGCCCAGTGCCACTGACTTCCCCACAGGCCTGCTCCGTCATGCACAACATCACCATCCACGCCCTAACATGGAGGAAACGGACTATTTCCCATCCACCACCTGAGCTGAGGGACTTGCTGTCTCCACTGACACCTGTGGTTGGGGTGAATCAAAGAAGTACCCTTCCACACCCCGTGCTTCAGAGGGAAAGCCTTAAGAATATGAGTCTGAGATACTCTCAGAAGCGTGTCTTTATATGACTCTCTGTCATTATCCAGACCACAGTGGGGGTTGACATGGTCCATATGTTTCTTTACAGACTGTGAAAACAGGAATGGTAGAAAAGCTGGCATCACATGGATCCTAATGAGGACTCTCTACTTCCCTTTCCAGCAAGCCACTCCATATTCCTAGACAGCTAATACTGTAGAAGAAGAATGAATGTGGTGAGAGCAACCAGCTGCCCAGGGTGGACAAAAAATGGACAAAAAATGATAGTCTTTCATTTTTTATTTCTTTTTATAAAGGATAATATCGCAGTCAGTCTTGAAATAAAATTTTAATATCTCTAGATCTTTGTATAAATTTGAGTCTAAACATTTTCATCCACAACATAAATTTTTCCAGGCACTGTCTCAAGACCTGGGGAGATAGCCTTTCATTTTTCCCCTCTCCCTACCAAATTCTGTTTGTTATTCCTTCTTTCCCACTCTCTTGGATTGCTTCATGTTGGTCTATTGTAAAAGACTCCTGACTTGTGCCTGGACTTTCAGAATTGAAGGTTGCTCAGTGCCCTCCCATCCCAACACCATTGTTTTGGTTTACTGTTCAGCTCAAACTGCTACTTTGTTTAAATTTTCAATGGTTCTTCCACTGACTCCTCAATAAAGCAGCAATGTACCTAGCTGGGCAAGGTCTTTTACATTCTGGTTACAAACTGTGCTCTTGTGTGGCTGGAGGGATGGCTCAGTGGTTAAGAGCACTGGCTGCTCTCTCAGAGGACCCAGGTTCAATTCCCAGCACCCATGTGCTGGCTAACAACCATCCATATCTCTGGTTCCAGGGGAATCTGGTGCCCTCTTCTGACCTCCAAGGGCATTGCATGACACAGGTGCACTTACATGCATGCAAGCAATACATTTATACACATAACAAAAAAAAAACAAAACTGTGCTCTTGTTGTATGCTGCTTTGCAGGTTCTGCCAGACAACACACCTCCACCTCTCATCTCTCCTCTTCTCAGCTTTGGTCAACTCCATTCCCTTCCTCTGAACTGTCACTTCCTCTTCTCTCTCCTTGACTAGATATACTTATTCTCCAAAGCTCAACTCACAAATCCCCCTTTTCTTCCATACAGTCTTTTTGGACCACTTCATCGGATGCCTTCTTAGGGTTCCTGTCCTTGAACATTTGGTAAGGCCCACTCTTCGGGCCTAAACCATGAACTGTCTTGTACTAGAGGTGTGTGAATGATTTTAGTTAGTTCTTTCACTAGATTGGGATTTTCAGAAAGTGTACACTGAATCCTTGTATTCATGGTGTCTTCAACATGTTGGATGATATATAAATGAATGAAAGAATAAGGGAAAATGCCATAGAGCATGCACACACATATTATATACACCAGGGAGGCTAAGGTGGAAGGAGGGAGAGTGTGGGGCCTGGCCCAGGGTATCTGGGGAGACCATGTCTTTCAAAACACAACACAGTGAAAAAAGGTGAATGCTATGTTCTTCTCCAATTTTCAAACTAAGATGCTGCAACATGAAGATGGAGGCTATAGAATCTCTTGTGTGTTGAATCTGAGGACAGCCACTAGTTCTAAAGATGTGGATTTGTGATGAGGAGACCTTGGTACCTTTGAGGGTAAGGCAGTTTCCAAGGACCATTTTATGTGTTTAGGGGCTTATCTGGATAAATGGACCCCTGAGTCCAAATTCCTGTGATGGAAGGGGTCAGAGGTATGGGCTTGTCATCATAAAACATGTATTTTAGCACATTAACCAAAGATTGCATAACTTTCTGAAAAACTTGAGGTTTAAAGCTGGCAAGCATGTTCTGCAGGTGGCTCGGGAGCTGTCTGAGCAGGCTGACCTTTGGCATGTTTTTATTCTGGCAACCTGGCGACAAGGCGTGGGCAGATTGTGAGTTTATAGACTGAAAAGCAAAAGACAACTTCAAAAAAGGAAACAAATGCTGCAATGCATTGAAATGGGGCAGTGAATTCTCAGTCCTGGCCAGTTGCTTTGCATAATGAGGAAGCCTAATACTTGAGAATAAAAGCTAACTTGAATTTACTGGAATTATCTTTTTGCAAGCAGAAGCTCTGGGTAAATTTGGAGCACCATGTTTTAGACAGAACAGATACATATAACTAGGAAGGAGATGAGGAGTGCTGTCTCCCGTGTTTGCCTCAGTAGTTTGACTCTATTCGCAGTAACAGGATGGAAAATTGGTTCTGACTTTGACAGTTGAAAGTAAAGGGACTGGCCCAATTAACTACCTCCTTTTTCTTTAATAGTCAGTATTTCTATTTAAACCTATCAATAATTGCCCACCTCATCTCCTAACCTTCTGTTGCTTGGCTACTCTTGGCTTTTTAATTAGTAATAAGAAAATAATACTAATCTTAAGCATCTAACCATCTCATGGGATTATAATGAAGATTAAATAACATGTGAAAAACATTTCCAAAGTGTTTTGGGGACGGGGCTGGAGAGATGGCTACATGTGGCTAACAACCTCTATAATGCCAGTTCCAGGAGATCCCATACCCTCTTCTGTCCTCCACAGGTACTGCATGACATATGTGCACTTATATACATGCAGGCAATATACTCCTATACATAAAATAAAAATAAGTTTAAAAAATCTTTATGAGGCTAAAGAGATGGCTCAGCAGTTAAGAACACTGGGTGCTCTTGCAGAGGACCTGAGTTCAATTCCCAGCACCTACATGGCAGCTAACAACCATTTATAACTCTAGTTCCAGGGGATCCAACACCCTTTTCTGGCCTATGCAGGTGTTGCATGCACATGGTGCACATACACACATGCAGACAAACACTCACATACATAAAATAAAAACAATAAAATATATTTCTTAAATAGTATCTTGTGGGCTGGGGATACAGCCCAGTAGCAGAACATCATTCAGCACAAATGAGGGCTATGCCTGTTGCTCTAGCACTGCAAGAAACAAGCCAAATAAAGACTATAGTAACAACATTCTGGCTTGAATGTACTAAAATATCACCTATAGAATCATGCATTAAGCTTAGACCTGGAGGCACTCTTTCAGGGGGCTCTGGAAATTTTAGAGCTGGCCTTAGCTGGAAAAACAAGGTAACTAGTTCAAGTATTTTGTGGTATCTTGTCCTTGGTTGGTTCATTTTCTGTTTTTCTCTCTCTCTTTCTCTTTCTGTCTCCCTCCTTCTCTCTCCTCTATCCCCCCCTCTCCTTTCTGTCTGTGATAATGTGAACAGTTCTCTGCTGCACATTCCCATTGCCAGGGGATGCTTGGCCCAAGTGCATGGGGCCAAGTAGCCAGGAACTGAACCCTCTTTAGCTATGGGCTAAAACAGAGCTTTCCTTTTGTTAGAGTTGTTTATGTCAGATATGTTGTCACAGTAACAAGAAAAGTAACTAACACAAACAACAAAAAACATGGAGTGTTTTTGTACCTTCTGAAGCCTGGATGCATTTACATGTTGGAAATATTTCTGCAATTATTCAGATAAACAGTTGATTGCTTTCTGACATGCATTTAGTTCTTTAATCCATGCTCTCTTTAAGTCAGATTTGACTAGACAAATGTATAAATGTACATAGAAATTTAAAAGCCAAAGTATAGAGAATAAGAGACTGCAGGGTGTGTAGCCCTGGATAGAACTCCTATAGTGAACCTCACTCACCTATAGCTCAGGGGAGAGGGGGTGGAAAGATTCTAAGAGCCGGGGTAGTGCACGAACATAAGGAAGTCCTCCAGGCTTCTGGGAACTTGCTCATATGAACTTCCAGCAATGATGACAGTGTGCACAAGACCCATGCAAACTCAGTCAGACAAAAACTCACCATAGAGGTGGAGAAATGGGCAGCAGATCCCAACCTTAGGCGATAAACTATTGGCAGCTGATCACTGCTGGGTGAAGGAGAGTTGGTCTTGTTTAAGGGAGTGACTCTAGATAAGCTGACCAGACTCCAGTGAATGAACTCACACTGAGGGACATCTGGGGACACAAACTTGACTCCATAGGCCTTAACACATCTGACAGAATGCATGAAATCCGGTGGATGGTCTATCGGGAGGCGGGAGATAGGGAGGAGGTCTAAATATGATTAAGATGTATTGTGTGAAATGCACAAAATTCAGTAAAAGACATTGAAAGAACACATATTATGTAATTAACAATCCCATTTTATTAAATTATAAGCAAGTTAGAAGTGAACCCAAACTAGAAGGCTGGGCTGACTGGATTTCGCAGATACTGCACGCGTAGTTATAAGCCAAACTCTATTCTCCCAATATTCAGAAGGTGTCCATCAGTGCAGTGGACCTATGCGCTATAGCTTGTTAACCTTCACAGCAATGATAAATACACTGTTTACCTCACTACATGGTTTTCTCTTGTAGAGGTAGTTTTCTGATTCCCAGTCTGATGCACGCTTGTTAAGATCTTGTGGATTGCCAAACAATAGTCCACCAACTGGCACTTATCACACACAGCCCTGCCCTAGGGATCTGCTACCAGTGCTCCTCCATCTGCAGAGCTTGCTGCTGCATTTGCTCATCTGTTCATTCAGTGGGAATTCTCGGAGCACCCTACTCAGATCATGGGAGACTGACATCATCACACACACTGGCACCATCTTGGACTGTGTCACTCTAGAGGCTGGACAGAGACCAATGGTGAACATGGAATTTGTATTTATGTGTAAGGAAGTAGGTAAGAAATAACTAAATGAGATGATAGAGATAGCAACAAGGATTGGGAAATTAGTGAGTAGCAGGAGGTGATGCCCCCCATCTTCTGGGAGGCCTCGTAAGGAGGGTCCTTATGAAAAAAGTAGAACAGCTGATTCAGGAAAATGTGTCGAAGGCATGCTTAGTTTTTATTTCTAATTTCAAATTTTTCATAAGGATTCAGGAAATGGGCCCTTTCATTTGAAAGGTCATAAAATAGAAATATTTTTAATTTCTTATTCAGTTGACTAAAATTAAAAAACACATTAGTTTTATGAAATCTTCAAGGAGATCTAATTTGCATATCACTTGATTGAATGGACTTCAGTATTTGCAGACATGGACAACTATCAGTGAAGACTTTTAGAATATTTTCATTACCCTAAAATAAGCCTATACCCTTCAGTTAACACCCATCTCTGTTGTCACCAGCCTTTAAAAATGCTTTGTCTTTATGGATTTGCCTATTCTGGACCTTTTATATGAATCCCATGTGGTCTTGTATCTGGATTCCTTTACTTAGCATGATGCTGTCAAGGTTCAGTTGTACTTAAGCATGCATGAGTATATCATTCCTGTGTGGGGCTAGATGGTGTTCCACCATGTGGCTATACCACCTATGTAATATACTCATGAGCTGATGGACATTTGGGATGGCTCTGTCTTGCAGCTGTTATGAATAAACCTTCATTGACATCCATGTCCATGTTGCCATGTGGATGTATGTTTTCATCTATCAAAGTATATTCTTAGGAGTAGAATTTTGAGGCCACACAGTTTTTCCATGTATAACAGTTTAAGGGTATAGCAGACTGCTTTCTGAAATTTGCTGTACATTTTATATTCCAACTAGAAACATATGAGACTTCTAATTTCTTCAAATCTTTCACACTTTTTTTTTTGTCTTTTTTATTACAGCCATCCTAGTAGGCATGAAGTACTACCTCATTGTAGTTGGGCTTGGGTTGTCCTGGTGATTAGTAGTGTTAAACATCTTCTTATATGCTTATTGGCCATTGGGGTATCTTCTTTGCAGAGTTACCTGATTAGATCCTTCACAATCATTTTAAAATTAAGTTACTTCTCTTTTTATTGTTGACTTTTAAGAGTTGCTTATGCAGTCTAGAGACAAGTCTCTGTTAAGATACATTATTTGAGCTGGGAGTGGTAGTGCATGCCTTTAATTCCAGCACCCAGGAGGCAGAAGCAGGCAGAAATCTGTGAGTTCAAGGCCAGCCTGATCTACATAGTGAATTCCAGGCCAGCTGGGGTTACAGGGAGACCCTGTCTCAAAAAGACCAAAAACAAAAACAAAACATGATTTGAAAATATTTTTCCTACTGTGTACATTGTCTTTTTACTTCCTGAATGATGTCCTTTGAAGCACAGAGATTTTAAATTTTGATGAGGTCTAATTTATCAATTTTTCTTTTTTCTTTCTTTTTTTTTTTTTTTTTTTTTTGATATGGAGCGCTTCATGAATTTGTGTGTCATCCTTGCGCAGAGGCCATGCTAATCTTCTCTGTATCGTTCCAATTTTAATATATGAGCTGCCGAAGCAAGCACAAGGTCCAATTTATCCATTTTTCATGTGGTTGGTTTTTATTTTAGTGACATAGACCTGTTTTATTCTAAGGGTCTTAAAGCTTTTGCTCTAGGTTTTAAACCTCTCTCTTTATTCTGTTTTATGTGTGGATTATGTAAGCGTCCAAGCTCATCCTTTCACATGATCCTAGCCAGTTGTTCCAGTGCTATGGTCTGAAAATGGTCCTTAAATTCCCATTAGAAACATAATATCCAATCAACAGCTTTGGAGGCGCCTTTGGGCGGTATTTAGTTCATAAAGGCTCCACCCTCATGAGTAGATTCTTGCTGTTAGGAAAGAGCTGGATAGAGGGAGACTGTCTTTATTTTTATTTTTACCCTCCACCTTCCCAAAGCATTCCTCACTTTGAGGAATGAAAGATGCAGCACTATCTTGGAGAGAGAGGTGGGATCCTCACTGTCAAACCCATTGACAACTTGATCTTGGACTTTTGGATCTCCAGAATGCTAAGAAATGAATTTCTGGGGCTGGAGAAATGGCCTAGCGGTTAAGAGCGCTGACCGCTCTTACAGAGGACCTGGGTTCAATCCCCAGCACCCACATGGCGGCCGAGAACCGTCCGAAACTCCAATTCCAGGAGAACTCCAGTTCCAAGGGAATCCGACACCCTCTTCTGACCTCCGTGGCATTCCACGACACGGGTGCACAGACCTGCATGCAGACAGTACATTCATACACATACAGAAATAAATAAAATTAAAAAAAATAAAAAAAGAAATGAATTTCTGCTCTTTGTACATTGCTTAATCTGTGGTATTTGAAATTTGTATTTTATTTTATGTGCATTAGTGTATTGCCTGCATGCATGTAAATGCACACATTTTGTGCAATGCCTGAGGAGGCCAGAAGAGAGCATTGGATCCTCTGGAACTGGAGTTACAGATTGTTGATAGCTGCCATGTGGGTACTGGGAACCCAGCCTGGGTCCTCTCCAAGAGCAGCCAGTGCTCTTAACTGCTGAACCACCTCTCCAGCCCTTTAATCTGTAGTATTTTGGTACAATAATATAAAACAAAAATGCAGCATTTACTACTCAACAGCACATTACAGCTATGAAACAACCTGACTTTTAGCATCTATCTCAGTCAAGAGTAGACCAGAACTACTAAGAACCTGTTCCTTCATTCAGATTGCTCTTAGATATGCTTTAGAACAAATGCACCATTTTTCCTTTCATTGAAATGGTAGCTCCAGAATGAAATGGGGAAGTAAAACTCAGATCCTTAGACAATTTTGCTCTTTTTGATCCTTAGTCCTAGTCTAAGCCACACACAGAGTCATAAACAGATATTATCAATTTCTGTCACTGTTTTCAGTGAGATAATTACTGCTTAAAGAGTTTTTGAAATTCACCATATACATACATATATCTGCATTATCCTAGGTCCATGGCAAGGAAGGGTCATGAGGAATTAACATGTTTATGTTTATGTTTATGTTTATGTTTATGTTTATGTTTATGTTACAAGAGGAGCTCCAGGGTCAGTGAGCTTGTCCACATAACAAACAAGTGATGATTAACTTTTCAGTTGCAAGGTTAGGTAAAAATCATTGTTCAGAGTATATACATATTATAAAGTCATTACCACATAAGATAGCCAGAATCATTGGTTGAAAGACTTCTTTTTCCAGTGGTCTTGGCACCCATGCCAAATAGTTGACCCTAAGACTCTGGACTTATTTTTAGACTCTGGATCCTACTACACTAATCCACATGTGTATCCTTACAGCAGCATCACACTGTCTTGATCACTGCTGTTGTGTAGTAAGTTTTGAAATTAGGAAGTACGAATCCTCCAACTCACAATTATCTTGGTCATCTTTTTCAAGATTGCTTTGTTCTAGGTCCTTTGCAATTTCATAATAACCTTAGGATCAGCTTTCCAATTTTAGCAAAACACCCACTTGAGATTCCATACCCTTTCTAGTCTAGGTGCCTTTTCCTTGCCTAATTACAGTACTTCAATGTTGAGTGCAAATAGTAAAATATGAAGATATGGGGCTAGAGAGCTTGCTCGCAGCTAGGTTTGGATCCTAGCACCCATACTGGGTGGCTTACATCATCCTGTAACTCCAGCTGTATGGGATCTAATGCCTTCTTCTGGCCTCCTCAGGCATATGCATGCACAGACACTGATATACATTCACTCATACCCATATTATGAATAAATAATAAATCTCTTTAAAAATGAGGTTCCTTATCTTTGTTCTGAAATGAGAGAAAAGGCATATTTTACTATTAAGCATAATGTTTGGTGTGGGTTTTTATATAAAAATATTTTTTATCAAGTTGGGAAATTTTCCTTCTATTGCTAGTTTGGTGATAGTTATTTTTCTAATCATAAAATGGTTTAGAATTTTGTCAAATGTTTTTTGTCTATTGAGGTGATCTTGTGGTTTGGCCTTTTATTTTGCTGTTATGGTGTATTACATTACTTGATTTTCAGATGTTAAACCAACCTTGCATCCTGGGATAAATCCCAATTTGCCATGGTTTATAATTCTTTTTATATGGTGCTAGGTTCAATTTACTAGTATTTTACTGAGAATTTTTGTGGTCCCTTTCATAAGAGATACTGGTCTGTACTTTTCTGTGAAGTCTTTAGTTTTACTTTGAGGGTTATAGTGGACTCATGAGGAGAATGGAAAATCTTCCTTCTTGTAATGTTTTGGAATAGTTTTGAAGAATTATATGAATTTTTTCTGGTGGAATTCACAAATAAAGCTATGTGGGTCTGGGCTTTTGTTTGTCTATAATTTTGTGATTACCATTTAAACTCTCCTTATTACTGTTTCTTCTGGAGTGTCAGTGTTTTATATCTTCTTTGGAATTTGTTCAATTTTGTCTATATTCTTTGATTTACTTGTAAACAAAGAATAATCCTTTTTGTTTCTAGAATCTGGTAGCAATGCCCCCTCTTTCATTTCAGACTGTAGTAACTTGAATTTTCTTGATTTCTTTCTCAGTCAGTCTAGCTAAAGATTTGTTAACTTTTTCAGAGAGCTAAACCAGCTTCAGTGTCAATTTTTCTCTATTTCATTTGTTTCTACTTTCATCTTGATTCCTTCTTTCTGTTTGATTTAGGTTTAGTTTGTTCTTTGTCTAAAAATTAGAAATTTAGTTTGTTGATTTGAGATTCCCCCTGCCCCATTTTTATGTGTTGAGACAGGGTTTTACTGTGTAATTCAGGCTGGTCTTAAATATGTGATCCTCCTGCCTCAACTTCCAGAGTACTGAGATTATAGGAGAACACTGCCAGGCCTGACATGCTTTTCTTGTTTTGCTTCTCATTTAGACATTTTGCAGTTATATCCTTCCCTCTATTTTTCCTTTTATGACTTTCTCATGCATTAAATGATTGGCAATTTAACATTTTAATTATTGAATTATATTTTCACTGTTTTTAGTTACTTCCTTCGAGATTGTTGTAGTGTTTATCAGATTAGAATCTTCTTTAGATCTATACTATTATTCCAGTGAGATATTAAAACATTTTCTCGGGCTGGAGAGATGGCCTAGCGGTTAAGAGTGCCGACTGCTCTTGCGGAGGACCTGGGTTCGATCCTCAGCACCCACATGGTGGCCGAGAACTGTCTGAAACTCCAATTCCAAGAGAACTCCAGTTCCAGGGGAATCCGGCACCCTCTTCTGACCTCCGAGGCATTGCGCGACACAGGTGCACAGACATGCATGCAGACAGTGCATTCATACACATACAGAAATAATTAAAAAACAAAACAAACAAAAAAAACATTTTCTCTATGTTGCTCTCTTCTGTTTGTATTCTTTTTCTTATACTTTTCATTGATCTTTTTAATATAATGTTATATTTGATATATATTTTAACTGGATTTTGTATATGTTACTTCTGTAAATGTTACAGACCCAATAATATATTATTAGAGCTTACTTCCCATATTTTTATGACTTTTAAAGAAGCTGAAGGAGGTAAGGAGACCAAATCCTTACAGGTTTTTAAATTTTAACCTTCTTATTTATCATTTGTTTGAATGAGAAGTGTGCCTGATAGGCTCAAGTAATTGACACTTGGTATGTGCTCCCCATTGGGACTGCTGTTTGGGGAGGTCACTGAATCCTTAGGAGGTGGAACTTGCTGACACATGTCTCTAGGGGTGGGCTTCTCCAGTTCACAGCCTTGCCCCACTTCCAGTTTCACTCTCTTTACTTCCTGTTTGGTGGTAGATATGTGAGCTCTCAGCCTGAAGCCCCAGTCACTTCCTGTGACCAGTAGGCACCCACCCTCCCCATTATGTACTCTCTCTAGAACCATAAGCCAAAATAAACCCTTTCTTCTACAAGTTTCCTTGGTCATGGTGTTTTACCACAGTATTAAATAAAATAATGAACACACCATTTTCACTTGCCTTCATTTGTTACTACCTGTCCTCCTTTCCTTGGTCTGCTAGGACTTTTCTTCTACCTTCCTCCTTTGTGATTATTGGCAAATTTATTGTATTTCTATATGCTTTTGCTCAATGATATGTTAAATGCATACTGTTATATACAATTGTTTTTTATTTTTTTATTTTTATTTTTTTAATTTATTTTTTATTTTGTATTTATTTTTGTATGTGTATGAATGTACTGTCTGCATGTAGGTTTGTGCACCCGTGTCATGCAATGCCACAGAGGTCAGAAGAGGGTCTCGGATTCCCCTGGAACTGGAGTTCTCCTGGAATTGGAGTTACAGACAGTTCTTAGCTGCCATGTGGGTGTTGGGGATTGAACCCGGGTCCTCTGCAAGAGCAGTCAGTGCTCTTAACCGCTGGGCTATCTCTCCAGCCCTATACAATTGTTTTTAAAAATCCACATGCTGAATGAGAAAAGTACATATTTATACTCTCTTTTGTAATCAATAATTACCTTTACTGATATTCTTTCTTGAGAGAGAGAGAGAGAGAGAGAGAGAGAGAGAGAGAGAGAGACTACCTGGGGCTTTCAACCTGTGGAAATTTCTTTAGTATTCTGTGCTCATGTCTGCTAACAACATAAAATTCTCTCTGTTTTATTTTTCTGGGAATCTATTTGGCCTTCATCTTGAAAAACAGTTTTATAGGACATAGGATCTTGGATGGTAAGGGTTTTTTTTTCCTCTTTAAGTTCCTTAAATATATTATTCTACTACTTTCTGGTACCCATAGAATCCTTTAAGTCATCTGTCAATTCTACTGAGGTCTCCTTGTACGTGAATGAGTTATATTTTGCTATCTGCTCTCAGAATTTCTCCCTTGCCTTTGGTCTTCTGTACACATTACATTCCATTATGGACTCCCTTTGTGTTCATTTTGCCTAGAGTTCATTGGCTTCCTTGATGTGGACATTTTGGAGGTTTGCAGCTGTTACTTCTTTGCACATTTTTCGCCTTTTCTGTCTCTTCTTTCTTGCTGCCACTTGCATGTGGCTTGCTAATGTTCTCATTCAAGACTCACATCTGCCGAGGTTCTGTTCATCGTCCTTCATTTTCTTTTGTCTCCCTGTTCATCAAATTATAGTCTCTATCAATCTGTTTCAACTTCACTAATTATTTCTTCTACCAGGTCAAATCCACTGTTGATCGTCTTTAATGAATTTTCAAATTTAAGTTATTATATTTTCAACTCCAGGATTGTGTTTTTCCTGTATTTCTACCTTTTTATTAACATTCTGTATTTAACATATCATTAATCCTCCTTTTAGTTCTTTAATTGGGATTTTATTTCATTCTTCGAACATATTTACACTAACTACTTTGAAGTTAATGCTTAGTAAATCCAAAACCTGATGATCTCATGATTTTGTTTCCTACTTTTTACTGGTTGAGCAATAATATTTTTATATTTCTTCATAATTTCCATATTTAAAAATATTTTATTTACTATTTTTATGTGTATGAGTATTTTGCCTGCACTCCATGTGGGCAATGCCCACAGAAGCCAGAAGGGGGTGTTGGATCCCTGGAACTGGAGTTACAGATGGTTTTTAGCCACCATGTGGGTACTAGGAATTGAACCCAGGTCCTCTGAAAGAACAGCAAGTGTTAACTGCTGAGCCATCTCTCCAGCCCCAACATATTTCATATTTTTAAAAGAAATTGACTATATTAAATAATAGGGCAACTCTGGGTACTGATTCCCTATGATGGGCTCATTATTATTTCTTGTCCAATTATGCAGCGTCTGCCCAGATGTCTTTAAAGCAGCCTATTCTTGCTGCAGTGTGAAGCCTCTGATGTTACTCCCTACACAGTCTTGGGTGCCACAGTCACTTGGAACTAAAGTGGGTTTGACAGGGCTTTCTTTAATCATCTCATTCCAAGCTGACCTACTAGCTACTAAGCAGCACTAATTGCCAGCTGATTGCTCTACTGTTTTCTTTAATGTCTTGAAAAATAAAGTTTGTCATGAATGCAATCAAGACTGTTTTTTTCTGAGGTTTGTTCTCAGAGGTCGGCATCTGAGGTTTGTTCTTGTGCTAGTTCTTCTTCCCAACTTTACCTTCCTGTTTCTGTCCAGCAAACCAGACACTATATGGTTTAGCCTGTATCTCCAATAAATCCAGCGTCCTCCTACAGTGTTCTCTCCCCACAATTTCTAGTATTTTTTGTTTATTCTGAGAGAGGGTCTTATGTATGCCAGGTCGGTCTCAAACTCATTATCTTGCATGACGTCCTGATCCTCCTGCTTCCGCCTCCCAAGGCCAAGGCTATTGGTCTGTATCCACCAACTATTTTTGTTTTGTTTTGTTTTGTTTGAGACAGATTCTCCTTCTGTAGCTCAGGCTAGCCTTGAAACTTACTTTGTAGTCTAGGCTAGGCTCCATCTCAAAACAATTCTCTGCTCTGAATTGCTGGGATTATAGTTTTGAATCATGGTATCTGGCAGCAATGCTTTTTTTTTTTTTTTTGGTCTTTTTGAGACAGGATCTCCCTTTAGCCCCAGCTGGCCTAGAATTCACTATATAGACCAGGCTGGTCTGGAACTCACAGAGATTGCCTGCCTCTGCCTCCTCAGTGCTGGGATTAAAGGCATTTGCCACCAGGCCCAGCTAGCAATGTTACTTTTGAGGGTGCCATAAGGCAGATTTCCTCTCCATCTACACACACTGTTGCAAATAGCAAATCCCAAGGGGAAAAGGATTTGGAGCTCTCTTTTCAAAGTTTAATTCTCTTCATAGGCAAAATCTTTAAACTATGGTTCTATGATAAGTTGGGAAGGCAATGTCATCATTTTTCCTGAGTGGTAGCCTCCCTTATGGAGCGGAGTGCTCAGTGCACAGAGGCAGCAGCCCCTGCAACTTCAGTTTACTTAGGAATTCCTGCCCTAAGAATCTCACCATGGACAATCAGAGACCTGGTATTCTCAGAGGCATCATGCCTTCCATTCCATGGATAGAGGTTTAATAGATAATAGGAACCCCATCTTCCAGCTGCAATCTCCCAGAATTTAGCCTTGACGACAAGTATCTAGGAGCAGGGTAAAAGCCATAAACCTTCTCTTTCTGAGAAGACAGCCTGTGACCAGGAGCTCAGGCAAAAGAGAACCTGTGCTTTGGGCTGTACCCACTATCATGTCACTCAGGGAGGCTGTACCCGCTATCATGTCACTCGGGGAGGCTGTACCCACTATCATGTCACTCGGGGAGGCTGTACCCGCTATCATGTCACTCGGGGAGGCTGTACCCATTATCATGTCACTCAGGGAGGCTGTACCACTAACATGTCACTCAGGGAGGCTGTACCCGCTATCATGTCACTCAGGGAGGGTATAGTTTTTCTTTCAAGTTCCTCAGACCCTTATAGTTCTTACTTAGTGTTGGGTTTCCTTGAATAAATGGTTCTATAACTAGAATTTATTCCACTGGAGACTGGCTCTATGGGGCCCTAAAACTTCTTACAGAAATAGAAATCTTATTTATTATGTTTTTATTCTCTTATTCATTCTTCAAATTTGTTGCGTGTGCCTTATATGTTTCAAGCTGTGGTTGAAGCTGGAGACACAATGGTGAATAAAACCACACTTGGAACTTGCTGTACAGTACAAAAAGCAAAGCAAAATAGAACCAAATGCAGCATTTACAGAGGTACACCTTGGGTTTGGAATGAATAATGAATGAATGAATGAATGAATGACCTCAAGTAATCTGAAGGAAATCATACCTTGTGAAATGAAATATATAGAAACATGCAGCTCAGAGCCTGGTGAAGAACAGAGAGAGAGCTAGTGGAGCTTGAGACAACAGAAGGATGATTCAGGTTTGGTGAAAGCCAGAAATTGTAGGACCTTAAAGCCTGGATGAAGACTTTTAAGGAAGAGACTAATTTCTGCTTTTACTACAGTGGGTGAGCAATTCAAGCAAACAGCCTAAGGAAAGAACAGTTTTAGGAAACCCACTGCTCTTACCTGCCTAACACAGAGCTTTTGTCAAAATGAGGAGTCAGCCCATTGCGGTGGTACATGCCTATAGTCCAGGCTACTCAGGAGATTGAAGCAAGATAATAACTGTATCTACTGAGAAATCTGAAGCCAGCTTGGGTCATATATATATATATATATATATATATCCCATATAAAATATTTTTAAGAAAAAAGTCAACAATTACTGAATACATAATATAGCTCATGCTCTCTCATTCAATTTTTAGCAGTTATTTCATGTCTGTGAGCCACAGTTTGCTTGTATTAAAACTAGGGACTCAGTGATTGGCTGGGTGTCAGGTCACTGTTAGTCCAACCTCTCTATCACATAGCCCCACAGTGGCTGTGAATGTAGCACAGTGTCGAATAGACTTTATAAATGAGAGAAGCTATGTTAACGCTCTGGCTGATTCTTTTTTTTTTTTTTTTTAATTTAAACCTGAGTGTCTCAAAGAAGAGCTCCATACTGCTTGCCTGCTGTGTCCCTCCCTGTCCTTCTTAGTGTGCCAGTGTCCATCCTCAGTATTCTCTAAGAACCATTTTGTCCGGGATCCTAGTGACCTATTTATAGCAAAACTCTAACAGCCTTTCCCATTTGCTGTCTTTCCGGCCCATTCTAGGTGTTTCTCAGTGCCCATATAGTATTCTCATTTCTGGTTCCCAAGCCACTTGCTATGAATTCCCTCAGGCATCCATCGTGGCTATCTTGTCTTCTGCTCGCCTCTTAAGTTGTTTCTTAGTTTTCACACAATTTTCCATCACTGTCCTTCTTTCACTCTGCCTGCTCACTCAGGCACAAATGCATTTACTACCAAGGTTGCAACTCAATACATGAGGATTCTAAATCTCTTTTTCCATCTCCAGTCTTAACATCTTGCAACCTCAATGGACACCTAAAACTTTGTTCATTATTACTTCTCTAGTTGACCCTGCATCATTTTATGAATTTCTGAACTAATCAGTAGGCATTCTTCAAATGTTCAAGGCTATTTAAAGACAGTCATTGCCCTCAAGGGTTCCTTCTGGCTAGAGTGTTCTTTGCCTTTCTGTTTTAATCTGGTTCATGTACAAGACTCAAATCACTGTTAACTCCCCCCCCCACACACATAAACTCACTTACACACACACAAATACTCCTCAAACCTTTCCTAGGCAGTCACACTCCACCTGCACCAGCTAGTAGTAAGTTCTGTACCTGGCATGGACTTTCCTGAAGACATCTGTGTCATCTGCTTGATGTTATAACTGTTTGTATGGCCATTTCTCTTTGCTGAATTCAAGGATCTGTGTCTTATCTCAGTTGTTATTGTTTCCCCAGATCCTGCCATGTTACCCAATCCTTAGTAGGTAAACATTAGATATCTGTATATTACACCTCAAGCTAGTAAACATATCACCCAGATGAAGAAGTATTTTAGTACAAATGTGGGAGAATTTGTGGTAACAAAAGAGGTCATCTGTGACAGCATTTATGAGAGAGCTGTCCTCTCAATACTTTTGAACTTTCTTTTTTTTTAAATTTTTTAAAATTTTATTTATTTCTGTATGTGTATGAATGTACTGTCTGCATGCAAGTCTGTGCACCCGTGTCGTGCAATGCCGCAGAGGTCAGAAGAGGGTGTTGGATTCCCCCGGAACTGGAGTTCTCCTGGAATTGGAGTTTCAGACGGTTCTCGGCCGCCATGTGGGTGCTGGGGATCGAACCCGAGTCCTCTGCAAGAGCGGTCGGCGCTCTTAACCGCTAGGCTATCTCTCCAGCCCAATACTTTTGAACTTTCAAAGGAAGTAGATAGACATCTCTTGAATCCAGTCAATTCCCATTGCTTTAATTCTGGGCTGAGTGAGTAGATTATGATACTTAGAATTCTCATGTATCTCTGCCTACAGATGAAAATAAACAAAAGTGGACTAGCTAGAAAAACTGAGAATCTAGTCCACTGACAAGTTGTGATTCTCATTGTAGAGGAAGCAAAAGGCATTTGATCCCTTGGAAGTGTAGTTAGAAGGTGTTGGCTTCCCTAGGTCTTGTCATCATCTCTAGATATCCTGACAACATTGGTCTGGTCGTCAGGGCTAAGTTCAAGACCTAGAGGGAGTTCAGTACCTGAAGGGCTCTCTACATTGCTTCTCTCTGGCCTTACCTGTCCCAAACCCATGCCATATGTCATGTTCTTCATGGGGGATTTTTATGTAAAGTATTTATATTGTGTTTTCATCAAAGAACTCAACAGGGAAGCCTAGGGCTTATCTGACTTTTGCCCAATATTATATAATTTAATTGGATTAGCTATGATTTCTTTGTAGGATATTTTTCAGGCAGAGGTAAAGTAGTAGTTTGTTAGCAGTTGCTGTTGAAAATTAATTCTCTCAAAGTTAGATGAAGTGTGAAAAGAAGTTAAAGGGATAATTAAGGACGTGAATAAACATATACAGGCCAGAAGGTAAAGCTACAATATTTGATATTAAGCAGTGGGTGAAAGGTAGCTAAAGACTAACACTGTAAAAGTAGAGAGATGCTAGTGAGAGGAGGATAAAGGGGGGTTAACAGGAAGTTAAGAGAAGGGAAAGCCAACGAATTGCAACAGCACCCAGTTTCCCCAACTACAACTACAACATATATACTGTGTGTCCTTAATGTACTGGGACTCAGATTTGAGAAGGGGGTTTCTGTTAAGGGCAGTTCCCTAAGTTATGAAATAAGGTCCTTTCCCCTTATTTGACATGTTTTTCTAATCTAGCATATGTAAGACTCATTCATTGACTCAAGTATGTAGTAAACATACTGCATGTCAATCAGGGTGTCAGGGTCTAGAGACATGGCCATACACAAGGCGGATAAGGTGGAACATTAATCACGTTCACAGATGCTACTTAGTATGGAGTAAGGAAATGTGGTATACATATGCTTAGTATGGAGTAAGGAAATGTGGTATACATATGCTTAGTATGGAGTAAGGAAATGTGGCATACATATGCTTAGTATGGAGTAAGGAAATGTGGCATACATATGCTTAGTATGGAGTAAGGAAATGTGGCATACATATGCTTAGTATGGAGTAAGGAAATGTGGCATACATATGCTTAGTATGGAGTAAGGAAATGTGGCATACATATGCTTAGTATGGAGTAAGGAAATGTGGCATACATATGCTTAGTATGGAGTAAGGAAATGTGGCATACATATGCTTAGTATGGAGTAAGGAAATGTGGCATACATATGCTTAGTATGGAGTAAGGAAATGTGGCATACATATGCTTAGTATGGAGTAAGGAAATGTGGCATACATATGCTTAGTATGGAGTAAGGAAATGTGGCATACATATGCTTAGTATGGAGTAAGGAAATGTGGCATACATATGCTTAGTATGGAGTAAGGAAATGTGGCATACATATGCTTAGTATGGAGTAAGGAAATGTGGCATACATATGCTTAGTATGGAGTAAGGAAATGTGGCATACATATGCTTAGTATGGAGTAAGGAAATGTGGCATACATATGCTTAGTGTGGAGTAAGGAAATGTGGCATACATATGCTTAGTGTGGAGTAAGGAAATGTGGCATACATATGCTTAGTGTGGAGTAAGGAAATGTGGCATACATATGCTTAGTGTGGAGTAAGGAAATGTGGCATACATATGCTTAGTGTGGAGTAAGGAAATGTGGCATACATATGCTTAGTGTGGAGTAAGGAAATGTGGCATACATATGCTTAGTGTGGAGTAAGGAAATGTGGCATACATATGCTTAGTGTGGAGTAAGGAAATGTGGCATACATATGCTTAGTGTGGAGTAAGGAAATGTGGCATACATATGCTTAGTGTGGAGTAAGGAAATGTGGCATACATATGCTTAGTATGGAGTAAGGAAATGTGGCATACATATGCTATTAGAACAAAGACGGGCATCAAATACAAACTTGGCAGCCAAGAAAGACTCCCAGGGAAAGCTTCCTAGCAGGGTGTGCTCTCTAGACTAACTGGGCCTCATTTCTCTTGTTCCCTACCACCATCCTTAGCACCTAGCACAGCGTCTCCTATATGACACAGGGGAATGAAAATAAGGTAAATTATTGAATTGCTTGGTATGAAAGTAGTGTCAAGGCAGGTGGGGAAAGCCTGCCTGTAATTTCAGCCCCCAGAAAAGTTGAGGTGGGAAAATCATGAGTTCAAGACCACCCTGAGAAAGATAGTGAGACCCTCCCCCATTTACTGGGTTCAAAGGAAGTTAAAACAAAACATTCAGGGACTACTACTTGCGTGTACCACAAAAAAATTAGCTACCAAAACTCCTGTGCTAGTGACTAAAGTTTGGGAAGGAGACAAAAACAATAGTCCATAGGAATAACCTTCATACCATGGCTCCCACAAAGTGGTGATGTGTGTCAGAGCTGGGTGGTCTGGGACAGAGCAGTCCATCATCTTCCCAGGCTTGGTTCAGAATCTATGAAATTCGGGTGTCATGTAGTGCACATGGTAAATGTCTATGAGGCTAGAAAGAGATCATGCAAATGAGGCAATTATGAAGATTTGGAAAACAATAGGACCGTTAACTGTTAAAATGTTGAGAAGAGAACATGGAGTTCGACTCGCTCTCTGCCTGTGGATATGATCTGTGATGGATAACGAGCTTGAATATTCCAGAGCCCAGTTTATCACATCCAATGAAAAGAATCTCATACTGGGTGGATTAGTCACTTTTCTGTTGTTGTGATACAGTACCATGACCAAGGGAACTTACAGAAGAAAGAGTTGATTTGGCTTATGGCTCCAGAGGAATGAGTCCATTGTGGTGGGGAGGCGTGGTGGCAAGAAGGAGCGGAGCAGAAGGCTGAGCACTCACATCTGGCAGACTCAGGAAACAGAGAGGGAGGGGGAGGTTGGTTCTGAAAGTGGGATTGAAGCTATGAATTCTCAAAGCGCACCCCCCCCTAGCAAGGGCATACCTCTTAAACCTTCCCACCAAATGATCAAGTATTAAAATATTTAGAACCTATAAGGGACATTTCATTCAAACCACCACACTGAGTAAACTGATTTAGAGATTGCTCAAAACAGTGTTAAGCTAGTCCTTCAGTCAAAGCCTATGCACATATTTAGGTTATCCTTTCAATGTCTCGGAGCTCTCTGGAGTCTTCACTGAAGCTAATGCACTTAGCCAAGAGGCTTCGTTAACTAATTTGACAATCTTCACTAACTTGATGGTCCCAGCTGTCCAAATAAAGCCTGCTTTGATGGTAGACTGCTCAGTGCAGAGCTAGAAGGAGCTGGGCCTAGGATGAGGCTCCAACCCCAGGAAGAGGGGGCAGCAGGCACATTTTGGTTCTCTAAGGGTCTGAGAAGACACATCTTCATAAGACTAAAGAGTTTATTTTCACTACAAGTAAAAGAAACTAAGTACCAGTTACCATGAGCAAAGGTGATCTTTATCTGATTTCACTGGCCTTGAGAAAGGGAAAGAATCTTAAAAGGCCCACAGCAGCTGTGGGCTCCTCACAGAGGACCTCTCCCGCACATTTCTGAGATGTCTCAGATTTTTCTAATCTTACCTTGCGTTAGAAGAAATTGCTGCGGAGTCAAAGCCCTCCTCCACTGGTGACCCCACGTAGGTGTTATCAAAACTCTCCGCCCCTGCTGGATCAGCATTTTCCCTAGTCTGTTTCTGCTCGGGTTTGTGATTGCTTGATACAAGGCTTTCTGAGCCTTCCTGGCTCGATTTCCCTCCTGCCCAGCACCTGTGAGCCCTCACCCTCAGAGAGAGATGGCTAATGTGCTAATTACCCCGAACCCAAAAATGTCAGCCGTAAACAAATGAGAGCTGTGTTTATAATCAATCAGTTTTATGACCTTCTGATGGTGATGATATCAGCGGCCGTTTACACTGGAAGACCGCACAGTGCTCGCTGGCCAGCAGCTGGCCGCTTATGTTGCTTCAGAGCAAAGGATGATGTGGCCCATTAATTGTAGCATTTGCACTGAAAGGAATGTGACTTTGGTCAAATGGGCCAATCCTGGTCCTCAGGATTGCCAAATAAATTATTTTCAAAAGTCTTAGAGTCAGCCAGGATGGTTTTCAAATAATCATGGGCTGGAGGCTTATACTTCTCTCAAATGATAAAATCAAAAATGTGTTCCTTCCGAGCTGCATGTAACTCAATATATGCATGATTTGATGCGAGTGAGAGACGCTGGTCCCAAGGAGGGGAGAGGAAAGAGCAGGAGAGAAGGTTCTCAGGCTTATCTCTACAGGGCACAGAAAAGAGCTCGCCCCTCCCGATTTAAGGAATGACCTTCTGCTTGTCCCTTTCCTGTCCCTGACTAGTTCCCCCATCCAGAGATTAGATGAAGATGTCTCAGGGGCATTCGCCTGCAGAACACTTTGTGATCATAAGACCAGGGGAATCCATGCAATGGGTAAATATCATAAAACGTGACAGGAGAAATGTTTACACCAAGCTGTGGTTTCTGATCAAAGCCAAAATTGTTGGGTCCTTGAATGAAAACTTGTGGCTGCACATGTGAGATTTGCAACTGCCTTTGGCACCTATAAAATATGATTTGTGAGGTGCCGAACAATGTCCTGGGGTTCTCCAGAGCTTGCTCCTTTGGCACCAAGATCCCTTCAAACCGAGTCTTGCCAACATGTGCAAAAGTGAATACATGAACCTTGGCTGCATTCTGAGTGTACTAACACTACAAAGGATTTGTCAAGCAAGTCCCAAGTGCATTTTTGCCCCTCAGCACCTTGCCCTTCATTGATGGACTCCCCTGGGAACACCAGGCCCATCTGTTTCTCATTCATTTACACTTTACCCATTAAAACCTTGGTTTGGGTTAGGTTCCTTTGTTTTCATTTCAAGAGATCTTTAAGACTATGGAATAGGGGAAGATGGGTAATTAGTGAGGTCTGCTGATCATCCTAAATTCTCCATCCTAGTTCTAGCATGACATGGGCCAGTTGCATGATGACAAGCGGTTTTGTTTTACCCTTTCCCAGTTACCGGTTTCTGTATGTTATTTTTAAAGGGAAAAAGAAAGAAGAAAGAAAGAAAGAAAGAAAGAAAGAAAGAAAGAAAGAAAGAAAGAAAGAAAGAGAAAATACACCTTCGCTTCTGTCTCATTATCAGAGTCAACATGTGGCAATCTGAAGGGTTTTGGGAAAGGATCTTATATTTGCCTTTTATTTTGATCTTTTCTTCTAAAGATTTTATTTTCTTTTTCTTGTTTTGTCAGAGTGAGTGAATGACTGGGAACTATTTATTCCCTTCACTTCAGACAGTAAGGATAACCTTGTACTTTTTTTTCCTTTTATCAAATATTCCTAAATAATGAATATTGGTGAAGTGTAAGAAAAATAAATGTCTGTTTTCTGGCCTTTGAGGGAGCTCTGTTCCTTCTGAAACTTTTTCTGTAGCTTTTAGTCAGAATCAGTAGTTGCAGGCATTTTAAGTGGTGCCAAATCCTTCCTTGTATACAACTGTAAATTTGCTGATCTTTGGAAATAAAAATAAAGGTAGATTACATCTTGTCTTTCCTGTCACAGGGAGAGAGAGCCCATAGTTTGGACATTCCCGAATGACAAGCATAATCAGAACACTGCAGGAACTTGTTGAGGGATGTCTCATTTAAAGGCTGAATTACTGTGGATTATGTGTTATATATATCTCATAACCTTGAACAGCTTCTTACCTGAAGATTTAAGGGATACTTGCTAAGTTTTGAGAGTGGAAATCTATAGCACTATTATTAGATATCTCAACATCTTCTGATCTGTTTTTAATGGTGTGACTGTCAGGGACTCATACAACTTATAAATTCATTTTATTCTGTGTAGTAATGACTTTACATTTTAGCATGAATTCTAGATGGGAGTAACAGTATAATCTATAAAACCTAGCTAATCAGACAAAAGAAACCTTGTTATTGTGGTACTTAAAAGTTCCAGATGTACTACTGAGCTATTATGGCTTTATGGTAAATACCATTCAAGTGGGTGACAGTCTAAACAGCATTGAGAACCTACATGGGACAGGCCTGGGTTGAAATATGATATCTGTGGCTTAGCATTAACTAGGAAGAAAGTTATCTATTCTTTCTGAAGCCTCCTTCATGTGGAAGGCATGATAATACTGCCCAGTCTGACAATAGGTTGATAACTGACACGTTCCGTGGCGTACTCTCACCAGGGCTGGTTTAAGATGTAGGTGGACTTTGGAAAAGTGAGAGAAAACAAGCACAAATTGTCACCAGCACTCCACAAACAGCATTGCATACTCTCCAGTTATAATGTCCAGCAATTAGAAGATAAACACTTCACAACTAGATTTTAAGTGAAAATATATTTCTTGGTTGTATTTACCCTGTTTCAGATTAAAAGTAAAACACCTTATTATTCAGCAAATGTGTGTGTGTGCATGCGCGTGTGTGTGCTGGATGCTACACTTAAAATGTATAGGTAAGGGCTGGAGAGATGGCCTGGCGGTTGGGAGCCGCGACCGCTCTTGCAGAGGACTCGGGTTTGATCCCCAGCACCCACATGGTGGCCGAGAACCGTCTGAAACTCCAGTTCCAGGAGAACTCCAGTTCTGGGGGAATCCGAGACCCTCTTCTGACCTCTGCGCGTTGCACGACACTGGTGCACAGACCTGCATGCAGACGGTATATTGGTACACATACAGAAATAAATAAAAAATTAAAAAAAAATGTATAGGTAAGAAGCTGAAACTCTTGGCTTATTTCCTTGTTAACCTAGAAGTGCTTTCTCAAATGCTGACACCCTGGCCTTCAGGCTGGATCATTTTACCTCTAGAAAGTCTCTGCCATGCCTTATATTCATCTCAAAGCCATCATAACACAAAACCCCAGACAGATGCTTAAACAATTTTGGAAGCTGGAAAGCTGAGGTCAAGGCATCATTAATGTGGTTTCTCCTGAGGTCTTTCTCCTTGCTTTCCACATGGCTTTCCTCTGCTGTGGCTTCATATGGACTCTCCTCTCTACACACACAACCTTAGTGCATCCTACTTTTCTTATCAGTCCTGCTAGGTTAGGGTGCTAACACTATGAGCTTTGGAGGGACACAATTATAAGCTCCAGAATTACTGGAGTACCTCTTTGAGTTATGCATTAATTTTCTATTTATGACATAACAAAATTCTAAAAATTTAGTGGTTTTAAACAACAAAAATGTCTTCTCTGACAGTTCTCCATGCCAGGAGTCCAACACAAAGGTGTCATCAAAACTCCAGAGCCTCTGAAGGCTCTAGGAAAGAAAGCTTCCCTGTCCCTTCCAGCTTTGGGGGGCTCAAGGAATTTCTTGGGTTATGGCAATGTGTCTGTGACCTCTCCTTCATCTTTGCATGGACTTTCCCCCTATGTCTTTTTATTTATTATTTTTATTTTAGGTGTATGAGTGTTTTGCCTACACATGTGTAAGTGCACTCATGTCGTGCAATACCTGAGGAGATCAGAAAAGTACATCAGATCCCCTGGAACTGGAGTTATAGATGGTTGTTAGTTGCCATGTGGGTGCTGGGAACTGAACCTGGGTCTTCTGCAAGAGCAGCCAATGCTCTTAACCACTGAGTCATCTCTCTCACACCACAAATAGATTCTTACCTGAAAATGCTCCAAATAAATGTTAAACATTATATAAAACTCACCTTAACTTGCTAAAGTCATTTGTTTCCCCTAGGAAATAAGCAAGAATTAATAACAATATTTATGGATTACCTAATAATTTAGAGAGTGTTTATGATCCTGGGACTACCCGAGTTTTAGACTTAGATGAAGTTGAATAGAAGTTTCTGCCATGCTACTTTTACTGTGTGACTTGGGCAAATTATTTAATATTTCTGTGACTTAGCTTTCTGTATTCCTAAAAATGAGAAAACTGGTATCTACTTTGCACCCACTGTTACAGTGCAGGTTAAATAACGAAATAATGTGAAGAGGTGATCACATGGCTCAGGTAACATTAATGCCTGTTTCGCCCCCACCATGGTTCTATAATTACTGTATGTTTTCCACAAATACCTCAGATGCCTTTGGTTTTCACCACCTTCTTCTGGTTTAGATAAATGTTTGTAATATCTAGCTTCAGGCACAATCACATCTACCTGTATGTTGGTTTAGTTTAAGCAATCTGGAAGAAACTTCTTTTTTTTTATTTTAAAAAAATTTTTTTATTTTGGTATGTGTATTAATGTACTGTCTGATGCAGGTGTGTGCACCCGTGTTGTGCAATGCCGCGGAGGTCAGAAGAGGGTGTCGGATTCCCCTGGAACTGGAGTTCTCCTGGAATTGGAGTTTCAGATGGTTCTTGGCCGCCATGTGGGTGCTGAGGATCGAACCCGGGTCCTCTGTAAGAGCAGTCAGCACTCTTAACCGCTAGGCCATCTCTCCAGCCCCTGGAAGAAACTTCTAACTTAGCCACCACCCCAAGCCTTAGCTTCGCCAAGAAAATGGACAGCTTTTGTGGGCACACCCTATCCAGAGAATGACTAATGGGATGTTTCAGAGTGCTCAGAATGTGTCTATTAGAACAGATAAAACCATGAGCTTTAAGTTGAATTCTTAATTAAATGATGTTATTTTATTACATTTAAAAAATATTTTATTTATAGGCTGGAGAGATAGTTCAGAGGTTAATAACATGGGCTGCTCTGTCAGGGAACCTGGATTTGGTTCCCAAGCAGGCACATGCTGGCTAACAACAATCAGTTCCAAGAGATCCGATGCCTTCTTCTGAGCTCCATGAGCACTGCACAACATGGGTGCACTTACAAACATTCTAGGCAATGCAATCATATGCATAAATAGAAATAATAAACAAAATATTTTAATATTTCTAATATTTTAATATTTTATGTATATTAATATTTTATTTATTATTTTTATTTTATATGTGTGACTGTATTGTCTGGATGCATGTAAGTGCACCCATGTCTTACAATGCCCATGAAGCCATCTTTCCAGCCCTACCTTTATTGCATTTATTTACTTATTTGTGCGTGTGCATGCATGTATGTGAATGCATGCCATGTGGAGGTCAGACAGAGGACAGCTTGTAGGAGTCAGTTCTCTTCTCTCGTGTGGGTCCTGGGATCAACCTCACACTGTCAGGCTTGGCAGCAAACATCTTTACGCACTGAGCACTCTCACTGGCTTCATTAGCTAATGTTTTAGATTTGCTTTTATTATTTCTATTTTGAGTTTAGATGGAGCTTTGAGACCAACAAGACACTTCTATGGATCCTACTTACTCCAAAAGGTAGAGAATGAGACAGCAGAGTGCATGTCCCTGGATAGGACTCCTCTGTCACCCAGGGCTCTGGGACTATTGCAGAAGGGGGGGGCAGAAAGACTTTAATAGCCAGGTGGTATGGATGACCACAAGGAAGTGGACTTTTCCAGGTGGTTGGGAACTTGCTCATATGAACTTACAGGAATGGTAACAGCATGCACAAGGCCCATGCAAACTTAAACCAGATGAAAACCCAGCTAGAACTGGGAAATGGGTGAGAAGCTCAAGTCTCAGCTGAGGAACTGTTAGCAGCTGATCATTGCTGGGGCAGAGACAGTTGGTGTTCTTTAAGGGAGTGACCAGGCTCCAGTGCATGAACTCATACTGAGGGATATCTAGGGACACAAACTCAATTCAATAGGCCTTAATATATACGACAGAATGCATGAAATCTGGTGGGGGATGGGTATGGGGAAGTACAGATAGGGGAGAGGGTCTAAATATGATTAAGATGTATTAAATGCACAAAATTCAATATCTATCATCTATCTATCATCTATATATCATCTATCATCTATGTATCATCTATCTATCATCTATCATCTATCATCTATCTATCATCTATCTATCTATCATCTATCTATCATCTATCTATCTATCTATCTATCTATCTATCTATCTATCATATATATATCTACCCACCCATCCATCCAGCATGCAGGGGTGAGGTGGGCAGGCAGCCCCAGCTCTAATTGAGGATCTACTGGCTGTTGAAATTTGCTAGGAGAGAGCTGATTTTCTTTAGGAGTGTGAAGTGTGGTGGGTTGATCAGACTCCAATGGATAATTCATATCCAAGAGCCTTTGGGGAACACAGATTAGACTCCACAGGCCATTAAAGAAAAGAAAAAGAGTAATAGAGGTACATGAAGTTTGGGGATAGTAGAGTGGGGGTGGAGATGAGGGAAGGGTCTGAATGTGATCAAAACACATGTATGAACTTCTTAAAGAATCGATTCAAATATTTAAAAAACAGAAAAAAGAAACAGGGAAGTGGCTCAAGTGGGGAGCAGTCATGCCGACCCTTAATCCTAGCACTCAGGAGATAGTGGCGGCCAGGTCTCTGTGGGATCCAAGCCAGCCTAAAGAAAAAAAAGTAGCTGAGCAGGCCAGTAATCAGCCTTCCTTCCCAGTTTCTGCTTCAAGTTCCTGCTTTGAGTTTCCCGACTTAGTTTCCCTTGCTGTTGAACAATAAAGTGTAAGATGGAAGGAAAACCCTTTGTCCCCAAGTTGATTTCAGGAATGGTCTCTACAAACAGGATGTGATAATGAGATCAGCATGGGCTGGCTAGTGGTGAGAGCCCACTTGTGATTGGCAGGTGAAATGCAGATGGTCCCTTGGGTGCTTTTGCAATATAATTATGGAAAGTTGCATTTACTGAAAATGAGATGAGGAACTCATCTCATGAAAAAGCTAGTAATGCAGTATGAGATCTCAGATGTGCAAGAAGTTTGGAGGAAAGAGCAAAGCATACATAAGGGAGTGATCTCTTGCTGTGCCTATTAATGCCTTGGACACATACAAGGAAGTGTTGAAGTGGGCTGAAGGTCATTAACTGTACTGAATGCAGCTGGGGGATGGAAACCCTCAGTATCAGGCTGGGACTCAATTATCACTTACCAGAACTCCAGAGAAGGTTGGATTTTCAACCTGGGCAAGTCCACTGTGCCAAGGTCAAGGATCTAATGGGAAAAGAGTAAGACTCTAGATTCTCACAGTCAAGAATCTTGAAGACTGAGATCCCCTAAGCCCACTGGGCCTCTTTACTAAAGCCTGGTGCCCTTCTATTGCTGGAAGCTGAAGCAGAGGCCTCTGCCTCAAAAGACTCATGCTCTCTTGGGGTCTGTATCTGCCCCCCCCCCATGCTGGCCATTGAATGGTAGCTATGGCTAAATCATAATGTAGCCCAGCCAAGGAAGTGCTGGATTTGCTAAGGACAGAAACAGCTGTAGGAACTCACCAACACATATTGGCAGGATACAGAGCATTGCCTGGATAGAAATAAAATAAAAAAAGAACCTAAAGTTGAGCAGGAGAGTTTATAGATTAGAAGCATTCCTTTGTGATGCAGGGTTTAACACGTGGCAGGGATTCCAGGAAGTGATGCTAACACTGCAGAAGAAAAAGAAACTGGGCTCTTTCCTCATGTTATATACAAAAACATACTTCAAATGAATCGTAGATTTAAGCATAAAAAGTAAAAAGATAAAACTGGTGGACAAACAAGTGTAGGAAAAGAATTGTGACCTTGAATTAGGGATTGTTTTTAAGGTAGAAAATAAAAAGTGTGAATCATAGTAGAACACTGATAAGTTAGGTTTGATCATACTGAAAGGTCTTGTTCTTCAAAACACAAACAAAAATATGTAAGAAAAGGACAGAGACAAGCCAGACTGAGAGAAAACATTTGTGAAGTGCATATCTGATAAAGGACTTGAATCCAGAGTGTGTGAAGAACACTGTGGCTCAGGAGGAAGACAGAGCCCCAGGTAAAAAGAGGGTAAGAGAGACTTCAGCAAAGACATGCAGATGGAAAACACATGCTCAAATTAAAAGTACAATTAAGACTGGTGTGGTTGTGTACACCTTTACTCCCAGCGTTCAGGAGGCAGAGGCAGGTGGATCTCTGTGAGTTCAAGGTCAGCCTGATCTACATAGAGAGTTCCAAGCCAGCTGGGGCTGCAGGGAAACCCTGTCTCAAAAAGACCAAAAAAAAAAAAAAAAGTACAATTAATAGCCTTGTTATATGATTAAAACTACCTAAAATTCAGAAAAGATTGAGTGTTGGGGACCAGAAGTATTTCAGATTTTGGAGTTTGGTGGTGTTATTTATTTTGTAATAATCATGTGTATTTTACTGATTGAACATTCATAATTCAAAAATTCCAAATCCCAAATGTTCTAAAATATAAAACTTTTATTTTTAATAATATATTTATTCAGAATTTCATGTAATATCTTTTGATTATATTTGTCTGCTCCCCATCTCCTCTCAAATCCACCCTTACTTCTCTACCCCACAACTTTGTGCCCTCTTTTTTTTTTTAGACCATTAGGTCGGATTTGCACTACCAAGTACTTGGGTGTGGGCTCATCCCTTGGAGCTAGGTCAGTTTACCTAGGGCATGGTAGCGCACACCTTTAATCCCAGCACTCAGGAGGCAGAGGCAGGCAGATTTCTGTGAGTTCAAGGCCAGCCTGGTCTACAGAGTGAGTTCCAGGACAGCTGGGGCTGCAGGGAGACCCTATCTCAAAAACAAACACAAACAAAATAATACAAAAAAAAAAAAAAACTGGCTCTCCCTCTCCCAGCAGCTAGATAATGGGTGGGATTTCACAACCACCTTCCTCCTCCATCTAGGATTATGTTCAGATCTCATGCATGCTGTTGAAATGTTTTGAATTTGTGTGTACATCTGCCCTGTTGTGTCTGGAAAACTCTCTGTGTTAATCATTGTCTACTGCANGGGTGGACATGGAACCCATGGCTGTATACATTATACATGCTGATCATACTCTTTACCTTTAAAGGACATGGTACACACCTCAGCATGGCCTTTTGAGAGTATTACATATAAAGATATATATATATATAGTGTATGAGTGTATTGCCTGTGTGTGTGTAAGTGCACTTGAGTCATGCAATGCCTGTGGAGTCAGAAGAAGGCATCAGATTCCCCTGGAACTGGAATTATAGATAGTTGTTAGCTGCCATATTGGTGTTGGGAATCAAACCCATGTCTTCTGCAAGAGCAATTGGTGCTCTTAGCTGCTGAGCCATCTCTCCAGCCCCACAACCTAAAGCTTTTTAAAGGCATTAACATAATTCTCAAAAAGGTTTGAATTACGAAACAGTTTAGATATCAGATTTTTGTATCAATTTGCTCAGCTTGACATCCATTTTGGAAAACAGCTTCTTATTTTACTAAAAATATACTTACCACACAACTCAGGTACTGCCACACTACTCCTAGGTATTGATAAAACAAATATCTGCATAAAGATATGTATGCAAATGATCATAGAAAGTGTATTCCCATGCTGGGAGCAACCACAATGCCTACCAACTAGCATATTATGGCATATCCATATAACAGAATATCCTTCAGTAAGAAGGAATGGACCGCAGATAGATGCCGCAGCATGGAATCATTATGTTAAGAGGATACCCACTATTACATATGTGTAATTCCACTTGTAGGACACTGGAGAAAAACCAAAAATGGTTGACAGGAATAACCACAGAAGTTGTTATAATTTAGATCTGAAATTTCACCCAAAGGCTACATGTTAAATGGGTGCTATAGGATGTGGTGGAACTTTTAGGAGGTCGTACCTGCTGGAAGGAAGTGGGTTACTAGGGTTGTGCCCTTGAAGAATAGTGGGGCCCTAGCTGCTTCTGCTTTCTTTGCTTCCTATATACAGTGAAGTAAGCAACTGTGTCTTACTATGTGCCCCTTGCCTTGATGATTCCCTTTCCACACATCCAATAACAGTGGAACCAATGGACCACAGACTGGAACTTATAAAACTGTGATTCAGAATAAACCTTTTCACCTTTTAAGTTGGTTTTCTTGAGTATTTCGTAGTAGCAACAGAAAATTGAAGATACAGGAAGAAATTGACTACTAAGGACACAAAGGAACTTTTGGAGATGACAGAAACAATCTAAATCTTTCATTGTAGTGATAGTTACATGATTGTATCTATAAAAATGCATGGAATTACGTACTTAAAATGGGTGAACTTTATTATGTAAATTATATCTCAAAACTAATTAAAAGTGTTATATAAAAATGTAAATGTAAATTTATGCTAGACCCCTCTGCCCTTTAGCAGAGGTCCAGACATTTCAAGCCTGTCTGAAAGTGCCTGAGTCCAGCTTCTACATGGTGTCAAGTATTCCAGTCATCACACATCAAAGAAACTTTTTTTAATGCCAGTCAGAGACTATTACAGAGCACCACAACTGGACACACAGACATTGTCTGTGAATTTCCCAAGCCTAAGTGGCACATCTACAATGCAACCTCTACACCTAAGGCTCATGCAACGTAGAACAAGGGTAAAGAGGACACTAATGAATCTGTCAGCTGTCACTAATGAAACTCCCTATGCAACAGAGGGTCAGGAACACAAAAGGGCATGAAGATTTAGGAGTCTATAGAATATGGGTCCTTGGACAGGACTCCCTTATTGAATGAACTTCATTCACAGGGACCATTTTGGAAGAGGGGTCAGAAAGATTGTAAGAGCCAAGGAGGAGGTGCATGATCTTATGAAAACAGAATCCTACAAGCTCCTGAGACCCTTCTCATAGGAACCTACAGCAATGGTGTCAGCACACACAAGACCTGTGCAAACCATGCAGACAAAAACCCAGCATGGAACTGGGGAAATGGGCAGCAGACCCCATCTTAGCTGAAGAAATATTGGCAGTTGATTACTATTGGGTGAGGAAGAGCTGATCTTCTTAAAACGAGGGACTCTGGGTGGGCTGGCCAGGCCTCGATGGATGAGCTTGCACTGAGGAACATCCAGGGACACTAACTTAACACAATGGGCCTTAACACAAATGACAGTGTACAAATTCCAGTGGGGGAGGTCTGTGGGAGGTGCCAATGGGGAAGGGGGTATAAAGGTGACTAAAAATTGATCATCAAAATTGTCTGTATAAAATAAACAAAAGTTCAATAAAATTTTTTTAAAAATGTAAATTTATAAAGTCAGGATTTTTCACCCAGTCTCCAGATTTGAGCCAGTATACTGATGTGGAATTCCCCTCCTTGATATTGTGGGGAAGTTTGTGTACATTGAAGGGCTTTTAGGCACAGAGTATAAATGTAATTTAATAGCAAGGTGAGGCCTGAAAGATCATCATGATTCCTCTGTTAGAGAGGCAGCGTGTGGAGACAGCAATCACTGGAGCCCTGGCCTATCGTTGGCTCCTGGTGGTTCACTGGAATCAGAGACTCACATAGTGGCCATTTTTCTAATTCATGAATGAATAATTGGAGCAAGGACTACGTGGCAGTTGGCTGAACCTTGTATTATTAGTCCCTTGGCTTTTATAGTAAGTAATCATTGAGGAAGACCCAGCAGAGGCCTTTAAAACCCCTACTCCTAGCCAGGCATGAAGCTAAAACAGGATTTTTGTATCAGGGAGGAGAGTGGTGCCAGCCTAAGAATCAGGATCACAGCCTCTTCCCCCCATTCAATTTCCATGCCTAATCCCTTCAAAGTGTGGCTGGTCTTAGACATAAAGGCACACAACAGCACGCTCAGATAGGCAGTAATCCCAGTTAGAGCTGCAGCACCACATGTGTGTGGCTTTGCTAGAAGAAATTACGATGACCTCAGGTGTTTGGCTCATAGCCATTGATTTGGCAAATGTGTTGGTTTCCTTTTCACCAGGAATGAAGACCAAAAGCACACACATGGATCAACAATAACATACACTTGCTGTCTCATCCCATGGCTGTTTGTGTTAACTCTCCTGTCAGTCATCTGTCGTAAGAGTCTGAATAGACCTGGGCTTTCTAAATATGCCACAGAATATTGCAGTGTCTATTGCATGGCTGACATGATGCTGATCAGTTTGAGTGATCATGAAATTGCAAGGGGTTGATGTGGTACATATGCTCCGGGGGTGAGAGGTAAAGGTCTTGAGTATTCAGAAGCCTAGCTCATCAATAACATTTTTTAAAAGATTTACTTTAAAATGTTTTGTTTATTCATTCATTTTTATTTTATGTGTATGAGTGGTATGTCTGCATGTGTGTAAGTGCACCCATGTCATGTAGTACCTGAGGAGGACAGAAGAGGGCATTAGATCCTCCTGGAACTGGAGTTACAGATGGTTCTTAGCTACCATGTAGGTGCTGAATTTCTCAGATCTAGTCACTAGTAAGAAAGCACAATGTCTGGAAGGCTTTTCAGATTCTGGAAGTTACATATGCCACAGCAATAAACTAGGTGGCTTGACAGTTTTCTAGTTTTGAAGAAATTTTTTTTATTAATTTTATTTATTTCCGTATGTGTATGAATGTACTGTCTGCATGCAGGTCTGTGCACCCGTGTCGTGCAATGCCGCGGAGGTCAGAAGAGGGTCTCAGATTCCCCTGGAACTGGAGTTCTCCTGGAATTGGAGTTTCAGACGGTTCTCGGCCGCCATGTGGGTGCTGGGGATCGAACCCCGGTCCTCTGTAAGAGCGGTCGGCGCTCTTAACCACTAGGCCATCTCTCCAGCCCCAGTTTTCTAGTTTTGAAAGAGGTCTGAGGCAGGAAGGGAGTGTATTAAGCACCCAAGTTCAGATGTGAGCATCCCTGCCTTTGGCCACATGATCTATCGAGCCCTGTGGTGTCATCTGGAGTGAGGAATGATGTGTTGCAGTTATGCAGGTTGTGCTAGAAAAACAACATAGACACCAGGGGATCTAAGGCAATGCCATACCATATAGCAAGAGAGAGTTATAGCTATGAAAAACAGGGTCCTGGAAGGTCTCTGAGATTTGGTAGAGATGGAACACTGATCATGGGACTTTGGCCATGTGGCTAGAATTATCAGCTTACCAGGGTTCTAGCAGATCCGCCAAATTCCAAGTCCTCTGTGCTCTCCACAGAGAGGTGATATAGATGGAGTCCAGCATGAAGAGAACCCAAGGGCACAATTAGGCTTCATGAGACTCCCGTATCATCTACCACAGCTGCGGTTTCCCTCCCGCGTCATCTACCACAGCTGCGGTTCTGCGGTTTCCCTCCCGCGTCGTCTACCACAGCTGCGGTTTCCCTCCCGCGTCGTCTACCACAGCTGCGGTTTCCCTCCCGCGTCATCTACCATAGCTGCAGTTTCCTCTCTCTGTTTTTCACCCATGGTCACACAGTCTCTTATGGCCAGCTGACAAAGGAAGCAAAAAGCGAAGTTTGGTTGTAGATGTGTTGGTTCAGAATATATGAGGAGGCATCCTTGTGGGAAATTGGCTTTGGATAGTGCCACATAGCTTTGCCTTTGAGTGGTAACCGGAAGTGCTCAAAGGAGGAAGGTATACTGACTAATGGTAAGATGCAAATAGCTTAAATAGTCAGTGGTCTGAAGGAGAATGAGTAGATGCATGGGGACCAGCAGATCCAGGGAAGAGGAACATGGATGGACCCATGCATCGTGTAAGTATGAAAGTATGTGCACTACGTTTTAGTATTTCTGAACATTAACCATGAGCATAAAAAGAATTAAACAACTAAGTAAGTGGAGTACTTGCCTAGTTGACAATCAGCTAGCTTTTATCCTTGGCTATCTGGGGACAAGCACAATGTATTCAGGAGCAGTATAGCTATAGATGCTGTTTATAAACTTGAGAACATGGTTTTTCTACTTATCAAAACTAATTTTGCTTTTGCTGGTGTTAAACATCCAACCTGGCAGTTCTAGGTGCTAACGGATAAAAAACCCCCAGTCCTGGCTCAAGGAAACTAAACAGTCACTTGAGGAAAATTGGTTCTGTGAGTCTTCTTCTAGCCTGGCTTTATCTCCATGGAAACAAAGTACATATTTCAGAAATGAATAGCTTTCTTACTCAAAGAGCCTTATCCAAGCCCACTATCCAATGGCTTAATATTTGACCTACAAACATAGGATCATTCAAAACAATGTTTTGAAGCTATAGTTCAGGTGTCAACTTTGAGATAATGTCTTAAAAGGATGAGGTATCATCTTCCAGGATGTGGGCTATACCATAAGGCAGTGAGCATTCATGGATGCTAAGCTCCAAAAGCATCCAACACAGAGCCAGGAACAGTGAGTTGGCCCCACATACTATCATCCAGTGTTTCTGGGAGAATCAATATCGCCAATCCCCAATGTTCTGCATGATGTAATGTAGAGATCCAATTCCCACAGAAGGATGCTTCTTTGGGACACAGAAATAATAGGATTATTTGGTCACTATAGATTCTTACTACTAAGAAACAACAAGCCAAAGAACAGCATCATCAGTGGTAGGGCGAATTGACCCTAGTCATTAGGTGGAACAGATACAAAGAAAATACCTTTGGGCCCTCTGTATTGTCTATTGTACTCTCCTGTCTCGTTTTGTTACTTGGAGGGCTAAATTAACCAGACATGGCTAAAAAGTCATGACTGGAGCTGTTTCTCCCATTAATCTTCATATTAAGTTTCCACAGAAAGTGAGTCAGTCAATTTCCGTTCTGTAAGCACCTCAGAAGATGCCATGGTGTGTTACCTAACTTCCCACACTGGCTTGAGGATTTAGACACTCATTTCCCAGATGCTCCAATGCCGCCTGCAAATAGTTCACAGGTGAGTTCTTCTCCTGCATTCACCCCAGCTGAAGAGAGCTGCGTTTCAGGTTATACTATTCCTGGGCATCCCGCATTCCATGGATTTTCAGTATGGGGGCACAAAGCCATAGCTGTCTAGCCTCAACTCAAGAAGGTTCTGAAGGGGCGTCCCAGTTTCCTAACTCCCTGTGGGATCTGTGTATCCATGTCCTGTTTGCCCGACTCTGCCCCATTCACTTCCTAAGGAAGTTGTTTCAAGAACATAAATATCTGCAGTGGAGAAACTACGTGTCATCATAGAAAAGAGAAGAAACAGACAAACAAAACTTCTGTAATTTATCATCCATATGTCAATAGCTTAGTATTCCATTTCAGCCTCTTTTCTATGAGTGTGTATGCTGTATAACTCATAATAAGGTGTACTTGTACCCTACTGCATTGTTTCCAGTTTATTATTATAAACTATGATGTAATCATCATTATATTAGCTTCACATTAACAAAATACCTGATAAAATTATCTTATAAATAGTAGAGTTGGTCTTGGCTTATGGTTTGGAAGGTTCCAGTCTAATGGCTGGGAGCCACTGGCAGGGGCAGCAGATGATTATAGAGCACATGGCAGAGCAAGCTGCCTACCCTATGAGCCAGGGGGCAAAAGACAAGGAAGGGGAGGCTAGGGTCTCTCAGCTCCTTTCAAGAGCCTGCTCTTGAAGACCAGCCATTGGTGCCCACCTTTTAAAGGTCAACAGTGCCTCCCAATATTGCCATGCTGGTGACCAAGACTTTTATATATGGGCTTTGGCAAACATTTAGCATCCAAAATGTAGCGATTATCCATGCAGTTATTTGCCCATCTATGGTTATGTGTTTTACTTACAAAAGTAGAATTTGATCAAAAGCTATGGACATATATTTGTAACTATATTATATATATGATATATATCTGTGTATATATATATTCAAAACAATATTCCCAGTAGATTACATGCTTGTTCCTTTAAAGTCTGCTGTCTGGATTTTCCATTGTGTGGTAAAGAGGTGTAACATGCTGACAAAAATGATTTGACCGTGTATTTACCCATTCTACTCATTCACGGATTGCGAAGACCCCATTTAAAATTCTATTCCCAATGTTTTATCTAGCATGTGGAGATATACTGGCTTCTAGATTTCTTCTAATTTTTAACATATTTCCATCACTAGGAGACTTGAGACCCCACCCTTTTGGTGCTGCATTTAGAAGTTCCTAGCCCCCATTGAGACCCTGTACTTCTATATTTAACTAATTTCTAAATTTAAAAGCATTGCCTGGAACTATATACTACTGTCCCCCAGAAGGGACAACTGTGGGACATGAAAGAGCAGAGAGGACACGACACACGAAGCCAGAGGCAAGGCCCTCGTTCCAATTAACGGACATCTTGGAGGAGAGCATGAGTAATTGGTTTTGAGGTTGTTTCCACTGCCTTTGAAGGACAACTGAGTGCTCATCAAGATGTGCCAAGTGTTTATAGAGAGGCTCTTTGGATGAGTATCTGTTTTAAATAAGTGAATTTAAAGGGGCCTGTAACTCACTTAAATTACACCAAGATGGGAGACTGGAGACAGGATATAGCTTCCAGTTGAAATTCCTTGATCTCTGGGTTCGTCTTAATTTTATAGATAACAAAAGCCATCACTGGAAGAACTTTAACCAGTTGTGTTCAAATGGTATTCAGATGGGACGCAGGCTGTAGGCTGTCTCCAAGCTTATTGGTTCAGATCCATTTTCATCTTAAGGCAAAGACCTGGCATTTGTTGGTCCAATGAGCACATACTATGGCTTGAAAAGTCTTGAGTTGAAAGCTTGAAAAGTGAGTTCCTCTCTGGCCAGAAGAAAAGCAGGATCACAGAACACCACACTCTGAACCCAGGCTGCTGATCAGTGAGTCCCAGGAGATGAGCCGCAGGGCGTCCATGAGGCAGTAGCCCCCCCCCCCCCCCCCGTCTTTCTCCAGGGCAACCCAGCTCTCGCTTCCCTGCCTGGGCTTTGGACCCAGCTTAGTGTACAAAAGGTGAAAAGTCACCGAAGTACACATTTGGTGGAGGGCTGGGAGGATGCCGGCTTTCACAGAGATAACAAGGAACTTTTCTATAGAAGTTTGGTTCAGAATGAAGAAAATGGAAGGTGCGTACGTGCAAGGAGGGACAGCCACCAGCCTGAAGTGTCACTGTACCCTGTCAATAAGTGAAGAGGGAAAGCATAGTGGGTGCAGGTCCAGGAAAAGTGATGTCTAGACATGTTTGCCACTAACTAGGTGTGTGAGCTTGGACAAATTACTTAGTTTTCTAAGGCCTTTGGTTTTCTAATGTTTTTCTTTTTTTATTTTATTTATTTTTATGTGTATGAATGTACCGACTGCATATAGGCTTGTGCACCTGGGTCGTGCAATGCTGCGGAGGTCAGAAGAGGGTGTCAGATTCCCCTGGAACTGGAGTTCTCCTGGAATTGGAGTTACAGATGGTGCTCAGCCACCATGTGGGTGCTAGGGATCGAACCCTGGTCTTCTGCAAGAGCAGTTGGCGCTCTTAACCGCTAGGCCATCTCTCCAGCCCTCTAATGTTTTTCAATGAAAGACTCGGACCAGAAAATCATGAAGATCATTTTCTCTTTAAGTTCCAACATCCTCTGATTTTATTATTATTTTTTTAATTTTTTTTTATTAATTTTATTTATTTCTGTATGTGTATGAATGTACTGTCTGCATGCAGGTTTGTGCACCCGTGTCGTGCAATGCCGCGGAGGTCAGAAGAGGGTATCAGATTCCCCTGGAACTGGAGTTCTCCTGGAATTGGAGTTTCAGATGGTTTTCAGCCGCCATGTGGGTGCTGGGGATCGAACCTGGGTCCTCTGTAAGAGCGGTCGGCGCTCTTAACCGCTAGGCCATCTCTCCAGCCCCTCTGATTTTATTTTTAAAGCATGTTCAAATAGTGTCATTTTTGAAGTTTAAGAGTTCAGGCGCTTTTCTCTCTGGAACTGTGTGTGATCTTGTGTTGCTTGTTGCTTCTGTGTTTTAATCTTAATGACTTACAGTGTTTACTACTCTGTTCTGAATTCTTCCTACCCTAACTCTCAACACTATGGACAGCTTCTCCTTCACCACAGTGCTGCTAGACTCCCACAGTGGGATGGTGACCAGCTGACCCAGGCTGGGCCCTTCCTACTGTCCAGGAGTTACATTGTGCTTGTTCTCTTCCACTTTTCTCCGCTCTTCTGTCCTTCCTGGCTCCCTTCCTTCCTCTCCTTGTTTTAAAGTAAGAAACCACAAGCCTTTATAATCCCTTTAATCTCTTTTCTTCTACCTCTTTCCTAAAACGCTAACGATCAAAAGGATGGTAAGGCCCTGATTTCATGGTCTGTAATCCTGCTGAAAGTCAAGGCCATGGGAGCTTCAGTCCTGTCCTCAGGAGGGTCATGTCTCTGCTGTGGTAGGGAATAAACCCCTCCCAGGGGTTGTTTCTACTCCATTTCCAGTCCACTCATCCACTCTGCTTGTTGAACCCACTCCATCCACTTCCCAGGAGCAAAATCCAGCCATTGAACCTGAATTCAGTGGACCTGCCAACAACTTGATGCAGTTAGCTATTCTTCATTGAAATTTTTTTTGTTTTTTTCTTCTTTTCGAGACAGGGTCTCCCTGTAGCCTCGGCTGTCCTGGAACTCACTCTGTAGACCAGGCTGGCCTTGAACTCACAAAGATCTGCCTGCCTCTGTCTCCCAAGTGCTAGGATTAAAGGTGTGCACCACCACGCCCGGCTTGAAATGTTAATGTTTGGTTTTCTCCACCTGTACATTCTCATTCTATCTCACTGACAGTTCCTTCTTATTCTCCTTTGCTAGTCCCCCCCCATCCCTTCAAATTTGAACAGCAGAATGAATTTAATTTCTTCTGACAATATCCAAATATATGTCTCTAGCCCAGATTTCCCCCTTACCTTCAGCCTCACTAAGGTATCCATCTGTCAACATGGATATCCCACCGTCATTTCCAGCTCAGTGTGTCTAGGACTGAATTCGAATTCCTCTTTCTTCCTCCATCTCCACACCTGTGCCTCACTCAAAGTCCCTACCTCAAATCACTGGCAACTCCATCCCTTCAGTTACTCAGACCAAAACTCTTGGAGACGTTTCTGGGAATTCCCTTATGTCCTGTTCCGTTGGCATCTTCACCTTGAAAATATACCCAGAGCTCAGCACCTTCTTCCCCATCTCCTGCTGTGTTTACAGTCTTCCTCATCTTGCTGATCTTCCTGATCTCCCTGATCTCTTTGCTTCTGATCTAACTACCAATGATACTGGCAACACAGCAGACTGTGAAGCCTTCAAAGCAGACAGTGCAGTCTTTAAAAAACTGTAAGTCAAACTCTGTGGCTCCTTTCGACAGCCCTCTTGCAAAACCTGGCTCAGAATAAAGTTCAAGGTCTTTACAATGACTTACCAGCATTTTAAATATTCTATAGCACTTTTTCCCCCTTTTAATACTTCCCTCACCTCATCTTCTACAGTACTGTTCCCAATAACTTCCAAAATAGTTATGCTGGCCTTGAAACTATTCCAGCATCTGTGCCTTTGCAGATACTGTTCCCACAGCTTGCCATGCTCTTCCTGCCTGATTCAATACTACACCATGAATGAAGTAACATTTGCCCTGTACTCCCATCCTTTTCATCCCATTTAATCCTTCTCCACCTGACACATATGTACTATAAAGTTTTCCTTTCATCTCTGTTCCCCCCATAGAGGAGGAGAGAGACAGAGGCTTGTTTCTGTTCTGTTCATTGAGTTCCCAGTGTCATTCCTGGGTCTGCCATATAGTGAGTGAGTGCTCCATACTTAGCTGTTAAATAAACATGTTAATAAATGAGGATATCTGGGCCAATCCTGTGGGGTTGGGAAAGACTAGATTGGGTAAAGGAGAAGAGAGATCTAAGGATTCAATTTAGCTGGGACCCATGTTCTGCTGTGTCATCTGTGATTATGCTGAGTCACAGAAACAGCACAGCTTAGCTGAGAGACCAGATAATGTTGAAGCTCAGAAAGTTAAATTCTCCTGCTGCTTTGCTATGGAAATACTGATGGATGGGGCTCTGTCAGGTGAAATAGAGGAGTCCTGATCCAGTGAGGTCATTTACATACCCTTCAGCACAGTCACAATCAATAATACACACTCGCCTAAAGATGGCTTTATTAGGATGTTTCTCTCCTAGTCTCTGTGTGTGCACATGTTTCCAGTCGCATGCCAGATGAAAGAGATTCAAAAACTTCTCAGCTGCAATCTGTGGCCCATTCAACCATATCCCCTTCCCAACGGCAGTCCAAGGAGAAATTAGGACAAAGTAGAGATGGACACTTAGTTGCATATTGTCATTGGTAAGATTGGAACTCTGGCCAAACTAGCTTAAGCAAACAAGGAAAGAAGACGCTCAGGCTCTAATCACTTGGAAGTTCAATGGGCGTTTCCAGGTACAGCTGCCTTGAGAGACTCATCTAAAATCACTTTTGTTTGTGTCACTCAGATTCTTCTTTCTTTGGTTGGCTTGATTCTAAAACAGTCTTTCAACCAATGATGGCAAAGATAGCTTCAGGCAGTTCCAAGTTTATGTGGTCTCCAGTCTGGTCATGATTCCGTGAAGGGAACAAGGGAAAAGTCAGAAAAGGAAGCTACACCAAGCAAACGAAAAAGTAGCATGTTGCCGCTCTTCTCCGGCAGCCATTTGGGAGGGCGATTTATTCAAAAATTTGAAACCTGTTTTTATTTTCTTGAAGTCAATGACATAGACTTGTCTTTTAAAACTCAGCTGGCTTTTATTAGCATGTTTCTTAGAAGCTCATAATGTTTTATTTCCTCTGTAACTCTTTCATAATGTTATTGTTCCTAATAGCATTGATGAGGCTTTGGAAACTTTAGACCAAACACAATTGCAATGCGGGTTAGCCCCTTTGGTGGTGCTGTCATGAGTAGCTGAAAATTATGTAGATTGGAGTCTGCTACAAACAGTGTGGTCTTTCCACCAAACAGGCCAAACAGGCCTCCCATCAGCCTTTGGCCAAAGGCAAAAATTAATAGTACTCTACTCCAGACTGCAGTACAGCTTGAGAACTCGACTTAGAGTGTCAAAGGTTCCATGAGTATTTTAGTAACGGGGCTTCAGACTGGTCAGCAGGAGTCCGTTTACATGTGTCTGAGCCACTTACATGATTCGGCGCCACCGACCCCTTGTCTGCTGATCTAGAGAGTGGGATAGGAATCTTGACTTTATTCTTCTTCAAGCACATGGGTCTTTGCCATCAGGCAGTCACTGTTCTGTTCTTCCTAGTGAATTTTAGATGGAAACTCTAAGGAGCTCAAGAGATTAAAGTCAGCGTTTATAGTTGCAAGCAGAAAAATGGATTCTGTGGATTTAAGTAGGAAGATAGTTTATAAGCAAAATACTAGGTGGCTCACAAGATTGCTGAAGTGGATGGAGATCCAGTCCCAGAAGACTGTCTGAGAAATACGTTACAGGTTGAACCTAGAATGTTCCCCACAGGCTTCTGTTTGCGGATCCGTTCCCCTATTTGTGGTGCTATTTTGAAGGCTGTGGATCCTTTAAGAGGTAGAGCCTGGTGGGAGGAAGTAAGTCATTTACTGCTCCCAACAGCACTCTCTGCTTCCTTGGTGGCCACCACGCCTGGAGCAGCCTCATGGTCCCACTACCGCTGGCCACTGACGGAGCCGCTCCTGCATCCATGTGTTCCCTGCCATGACGTACAGAAATCCTCTGAAGCCATGAGCCAAAATAAATCCTGCCGCCTTTAAAATCGTTTAGTCTGTCTGGCTAGCTGAAGTCTGAGTCACATGTCTGATCATGTGACCTAAGGAGAAAGCAAGAATCTGGCGTTTGGGCTATGACACAATGGCCCTTTCTCAAAGGTAAGAAATCAGCTTAGGCTGGGCGGGCGTGGTGGTGCACGCCTTTAATCCTAGCACTTGGGAGGCAGAGGCAGGCGGATCTTTGTGAGTTCAAGGCCAGCCTGGTCTACAGAGTGAGTTGACAGCTGGGACTACAGGGAGACCCTGTCTTGAAAAAGACCAAAAAAAAAAAAAAAAAAAAAAGAAAGAAAGAAGAAATCAGCTTAGACCAGTATGGAAAGCATGTGTGGAGAACCCTTGGAAGACTTGGAATGAACATGCTGCCTGACCCAGCCATACCACTCCTAGGCATGTACCCTCAAGACTCACCCCACCACAGAGATACATGCACGCCATGTTTATTCACTCTCTTCACAGTAGCAAGCTGGAACCAACCCAAATGTCCCTCAACTGATGAGGTAATAGAGAAAATGTGGTACATCTACACAATGGAGTTCTACAGCAGCAGTAAAGAAAGATGACCACAAGACGTTTGCAGGAAATGCTGGAGCTAGAGGACATCATGCTGAGGTGAGTAACACAGTCCCAGAAAAACAAACGCGAATGGTATCCCTCATCTGTGGATGCTAGTGCCAATTACTAGTTGTAAGATTTCTTGTGCAGGGCCNACCACCCCCTCCAAAGCCCAGAACCTCTTGCGGAAGAGGTTGGTGTGTAAAATTGTAAAGGCCAAGGAAGGGGGATGAATTGTGAGATCACGGCAAAAACAGATTTGATTTTTTTTTTCTCTTTTCTTTTTATTTGATCAACATGTTTGTGTAAGCAAATCCCTTCAACTGGACTTGGGACCCCTGGGTTGTACAAAAACTGAACTCAGGCCAGGCGTGGTGGTGCACGCCTTTAATCCTAGTACTTGGGAGCCAGAGGCAGGCGGGTCATTTTTAGTTCAAGGCTAACTTGGTCTACAGAGTGAGTTCTAGGACAGCTGGGGCTACAGGGAGACCCTGTCTCAAAAAGACCAAAAAAAAAAAAAAACCAAATGAACTCAGATATTAACTAATTGGGTTTATATGGACACTCCTTATGTTTATTGCCTATATGTACTTGCTGGTCAAATAAAAAAAGGAAAAGATATTTTGACTTCTTCCTTTTTTAAATTTTATTTATTTTTATGTGTATTAGTGTACTGTCTGCATGTAGGTTTGTGCACCCATGTCATGCAATGCTGCAGAGGTCAGAAGAGGGTGTCAGATTCTCTGGAACTGGAGTTAAAGATGGTTCTGAACTACTAATACTGCTTATTGGTAAGAGTGTAGAGACTCTTCTTATTACTGCTTAGGAAGGAAAACTGCATAGTCTTTTTGGAAAGCAACTTTGAAATACAGGTATAAAATACTTGAGCATATAGTTTTGGCTGGAGAGATGGCTCAGCTGTTAGGAGCATATACTCCTCTTACAGAGGACCAGAGTTTAATTCCACATGCGGTGGCTTATAACCACCTACAATCCCAGCCTTAGGGGATCCAGCACCCTATTTTGGCATCCAAGAACACCTACACACACACACAGACACACACAGACACACACACACAGACACACACACACACGCACACACGCACAACTAAAAATAAAATAAATCTTCTTTTAAAAACAAGATACACTGGGCTGGAGAGATGGCCTAGCAGTTAAGAGCACCGACTGCTCTTGCAGAGGACCTGGGTTTGATCCCCAGCACCCACATGGTGGCTGAGAACCATCTTTAACTCCAATTCCAGGAGAACTCCAGTTCCAGGGGAATCCAACACCCTCTTCTGACCTCTGTGGCATTGCACGACATGGGTGCACAAACCTACATGCAGATAGTACATTCATACACATACAAAATAAATAAAATTAAAAAAAAAAAAAGAAAATGAGTATTTGATGATGGGATGCAGTTAAAAGATGGCCATACTGGATTAGGGTGGTAATGGCTGGTGTCTGTAAGTGAAAGAAGCAGAAATGTACATACAGGAAATGTACACACCTGGGGAGAAGGCTGTGTGAAGATGAAGGCAGAGATTGGAGCTATGGGCCGACCGCCAGGAGACAGAACGGGCAAAAACAGTTTCTATCCTAGAGTCCTAGACACAGCATGGGCCTGTCAAGTTCCTGATTGTAGATGTTCTAGTTTCTAGAACCAAGTCAGTTTTTGATGTTTTGATATTCATTTTGTGGCATTTTGGGATAACATCAAAGGAGATCCAGCCCCAGCCAAAACTGTACCCTATCCCGTCTGCAGAGGGCGCCATGGCTGCCCTGAGGCTGCCGATGCCATGGCTCTCCTCAGAGTGAATCCTCTTAGCACTTCACTTCTTGGTAGGCACGTTTTAGGCAGGAATGTCTAATATATGTCTTAGTTACTTTTCTTGTTGCCGTGATAAAATACCTGACAAAGGCAACTGAAATGGGGAAGGCTTTGTTTTGGCTCACAGTTCAGGAGTATGGTCCGGCACGGGTGGGAGAGTGTGGCCACTGGAACAGACGGCGGTGGGTCATATTTTGTCCACAGTCAGGAAGCAGAGACTGAGCAGTGCTTGTGTCCAGGTCATTTTCTGCTTTTCATTCAGTTCTAGACCCCAGACCATGGAATGATACCACCCATATTTGGGGTGGATTTTCTCACTTCAGTTAATCTGATCTAGATGAACCCTTACAGCTATGTCCAGAGATGTGTCTGCATGGTGATTCTAAATCCCAACGAGTTAGTAAAGATAATCATCACAACCTAAGTAATTTTTTTAATTTTATTTAATTTTATATGTGTATGAATATACTGTCTGCATGTAGGTTTGTGCACCTGTGTCCTGCAATGCCTCGGAGGTCAGAAGAGGGCGTTGGATTCCCCTGGAACTGGAGTTAAAGATGGTTCTCAGCCGCCATGTGGGTGCTGGGGATCGAACCCGGGTCCTCTACAAGAGCAGTCAGCACTCTTAACTGCTAGGCCATCTCTCCAGCCCACAACCTAAGTAATTTTAAAATATGATAGGTTGCAGGTTGCAGGTGCTGTGAGACTGAAGTTTGCAGGTTACTACCTTTCTGATATGCACTAGAAAGATTGCTAGCTTTAAAAAACAACAACAACAAAAAAAAAACAAAACAAAAAAACTTTTAAGGTCCATGCTAGAAGGCTAGGGACTGTATAGGGTTTCTATTAGGGACACGAGAATGTTCTTGATTGCCAAGCATCTCGGCAAAAACAAGACAGGTATGTGTTAGTGCAAAGGCTGTGGTGCTACAAGTCTGGACAGACTCTGGAGAGGGCCAAGGGCGTAGCACAGCACAGAGAGAGTGTAGGCTCTGCAGCTGGCCCTGGGGCTGGCCCAGGTTCTACTGCTTGCTAACCAGGGCTTGGCCACAGTTTTATCTTTTGAAGTCTCAGTTTCCCCTTTAGCAAAGTGGGGCTAATAATACTGATATCACAGGGTTTCTGTGAGGATAAAATGGGTTAAGCCACATAAAGCACTTAATTGGTGCCTGGTTTGTAGGAAGCACTCAGGCAATGTCGGCAGCATCCCCTACTGAGTTCTGAGCTTTGAAGAGATTATCTTTGTCTCTTTGGGGGTATCATTTCAGAGCACAAAGCTGATTAAAAGCCAAAAACTATATTCAGAGAATAAAAATGTTAATGTTTTTTTCTTTTACCGTGTGCTGGGTTTGGATTTGGTTTAAGTGTGTGTCTGCCAGGAGTTTCTATACTGGAAGCTTGGTTGACAGTGTGGAACTATTAACAGGGCGTGAGACCTGGAAGAGGTAGGGGCTTGTGGAAGGTCCCTCTGTCCCAAAAAGCATGACCTCAGAAGGGACTCTCGGAGTTTGGGGGGCCTCGTCAGCCGTCCATCCGTAGTAACTCTGGCTTCCCTTCTTCCTCCTGTGTGTGCTTCTTCCATGATACCATCCATCACAATGCGGCCCCCGCAAGACCCAGTGCCAGGATGTTTCCATTTCAGTCTCTACAACTGTGAGATAAACAAACCTGTTTTATTTATAAGCTACCAAGCCTCTAGTATTTTGTTATAGAAAACAGACATACATGAACTATATGAACCAAGAAACACAGATGGCCCCAAGTCTATGGGGATAGGGCTATAATGAATGCTTTGCATATATGAGATGCTTAGTACATGTTTGCTGAGTGTGCTGCCCTGCCTCAAGAGTGTCAGCTTGCCTGCCGTGTTCCCTTCTCTTTCTGAAAGTTACTGATGCATAGCTTATATTATGTTGTAACCCAGTATGAATCAAATTCGAATCAAGGGAAACCAATTCATAAATTTACTCTGCTCTAGGGTAAACAGGTGGCTTTGTGTAAATACTTTGTACTGGGGATACCCTGTAGTGTATGGTGACTTATTGAATTAATCAACTCTACTTTGTGTGTGTGTGTGTGTGTGTGTGTGTGTGTGTCTGGTATATATGTGCATGTGTTTGTGGGTTATCTATGCCTCTACCACATGCAGAGACCAGAGGAGGATGTACAGTGTCCTAGTCTACCATAGTCTGCCTTGTCCTCTTGAGATAGCATCCCTCATGAACCTGGCTGGGCTTGGGGCCAGCAGAGGTCAGGAATCTGTCTCCACTCCCCACTATACTGGAGTTATAGGTGTGCATGAGGCCAATTGATTTTTTTCAAATATGGCTGGAGGATTTGACCTCAGGCCCTTATGCTTGTGCATACTCACCACCTCCCCAGGTACCAATCTACTTCAAAGGAATACAAATTTGAACTTGTGGGGAGTCAGCAGTTGGTACTGGGGACAGAGGTAAAAAGTGTGCAGAGTAAAGCTGTTAGGTAGCTGAATTCATAGGCAGACACTTGAAGTAGAGGGAAAATTAATTAAATCATTCTTTGTTGATAGCAGAGCAGAAATAGGCACGGACAATGGTAGAATGCAAGCCAGTGCTGCACAGTTCCTCAGTGAAATAGGCAGCATATTACTCCGAGTTTGCACACAAGGACAATGAGGTTCAGAGACACCCACACCTTGTTAAAGATCTATGTGCTAGAAGCAGCTGCGCTCTGTGTGAGTCAGCAGAAGGAACACTTGCTGCATGCCATGAGGTTCCGCTCCCACAGCTGGGTCTCAAGCCATCTCTGTGGGAGCCCTGTGATGACTTCTCCATCACTGGCCATATATTAATAGATGCTTCATTACGAAAGGAAACCTCAAGGGTTGTTCTCTACAGACTCCTCACACTTCATCCCAGGGTCTAGGAATAGACAGTGAAACAAGACACAGATACTCATTAGAGATTTGATATTTGGAGCTCCCCTCAACACCTCTTAAATGAGCATAAGATCTTTTAACAAGATCTCTATGTGACTGGTGTGTATGTTAAGTTTACAGATTTTGAGATGCACGTCCCTAAAAGAAAGATTGTTAAACTTAGCCTAGCATTAGGAGTTTTAAACAATACCGTTACCTGGGTTTCCACCTTTGAGTCCCACTGATTTTGGTGGTATGAGTTGTGGCCTAATCTTTAAAAAGCTCCCCCAAGTGATTCTAATGTACAAAGTTTAGGACCACTGCTCAAAATCTTGCAGCCAGTGGAGGACACGTGACGAACAACACCGAGGCAGAAGTGGAGGGAAGACGGCGAAGACCCAGGGTTAGGGAATAAGGTCTATTCCCAAACCTCAGGCAATGAAAGCCAGGTGAAGTGCCATGATAGTCAAATGACTGCCCCCAGCCATTTCCTTTCTTCTGCCTGTGATAGAGGACTCTTCGTACTCCATCATTTACTGTTCTTGACCCTAGATGAAGATTCTGTCTCTCATGCCTAAATGATGTGGATTTGTGAAGCAGGGGAGGAAGAGAAAGAAGTTGGAAGTGAAAGATGTTGGTAAATGTGGACTTTGAGAAGATTAAGGGGATTTTTAAATTTCTAGTCTTTTTTCCTGGTTCTGAGTATCGAACTCGGGCATCACACATGCTAGGTGCCCTCTACCACTGAGCTACATCCTCGACTTCAAAGAAATGATTTTTTTTTAAATACATGGTAAAGAGTTCCAGGGAGATGGCTCAGTCAGTAAAGTGCTTGCCATGCAGTAACCACGAGGACCTGAACTCAGACCTCCAGAACCCCCATGAAAATCCGGGCACAGAAAGCCGGGTGTAGAAGTGCAGTCTACAATCCTAGTCCTGGGAAGGCAGAGACTTGAGGATCCATGGGGCTTACTGACCAACTGGTGAGCTCCAGGTTCAGCCAGAGGCCCCAACACATTAAAAATACAGTGTAGAGTGATTGAGGATGATATTCAGGCTGGGTGTGGTGACGCTCGCCTTTAATCCCAGCAACTCGGGAGGCAGAGGTAGGTGGATCTCACTATTTGGTGTCAACCTCTGGCATGCACATATGTGCACACATGCACACATATACACCCCACACTTGCATATACACATAGACACAAACAGTAAGAGAATGTTACGGATTAGTGTCTCACTAGTATCAAGAAGAATCATTGCATTTGAAAAACCCTATGGAAAAAATACATTACAAAACTTCCCATTTTAACCATTTAAAAAAGGTTTTATTATTTTCATGTGTATGCATATGTGTCTATGTGGAGGGTATGTACATGTGAGAGCAGTGCCCATGGAGGCCAGAAGAGGGTGTCAGATTCCTCTGGAGTTGGAGTTACAGGCAATTGTGAGCATCCTGATGTGGGTACTGGGAGCCAAAGGAGTCCTCTGGAAGACAGCAAGCAGTCTTAACTGCTGAGCCCCCTTTCTAGTGTTTAACCTTGTGAAAATCTGTGGCACAAGTATGACCATTATCCAACTTCAGAACTTTGTCATCTTCCTAAACTGAAATTCTATAGGTTACAGAATTTAACCATGTTATTAGGTAGTAATGGGGCACTCCCTGGCTACCATTATTCTTTTCTGTCGATGGATGGCCTTGATAATTTAGGTTCTTCTTATGAAGAGAGCCACTCATCTGTGTCCTTTGGGTCTTGCTTTATTTCACTTAGCTCATGAATTTCTGTTATTATGATTCTTCCCCTTTGGATGGTCCCTTTAAAAATACAGCCTATTCGAGGACTGCACAGTGTGTGTGGGCTTTATTAGTGTAGCATTAGTGGAGTGTGGCTTTTCTTGGGAAGTGAACTTAAAACATGATTCTCCTAACAGCTAGGCCAGGCTCAACATAAAACCAGGCCCAGAAAAGGCTGGGGGGACCCCCTGCTGTCGGCACACACACACACACACACGCACGCACACGCACGCACGCACTCACGCACACACACACACACACACACACACAGGCCTGCTAGGGGAAGGCGGTGTCCGGGCCTGAAGCCTGTGAAGCAGCTTTTCGTAGCTTCCCCAGTTCCCTCCCAAAGCTGTGGTGTTTCTATTTGAGGGTCGGCTACTTGCTGTTTGCATGTCCTAATTTTCAAATTCTCCTAAAAGTAAAGTAGTGTTTTTTAAGCACAGCTCTCTCAGTTTGGCTACAGGAAGGTTGAGTGGTTGGCTTTTGTTAATTAACAAGGCGGTCCATGTGGCTGGGACTAGGTTTTTGGTTTTGTTTTTTTAGAAATCTGCTTTAGATCTCATGGTAAGTTTGAAAACCCATCAATCATTTCTAAAGTGAGTACTTCTGTTTAATCCTACAAGGGCTGAAGAACAGGAAGTGAGAGGGACATTGGCATTTCTTTTATACTATTTTAGGACATGTATGATCAATCTGTGACACTTTTCAAGAAATATCAAAAGAGTTATGTACTGGTGATCTGACTTTGGACATGTTAGTCAGTATGTGAAGTCTTGGGGTTGAGGAAATAGCTCAGGCAGTAAAGCTCCTGCCTTGTAAATATGAGAACCTGAGTTCAACCCAGAGAAACCATGATAAAAAAATTAAAATTAAAAGCCAGGCGTGGTGATAATCCCAGCTGTGGGGAGGCAAAGACAGGTGGTTCACTGTGATTCACTGGAAGGGAAAAACGACCACCAACAGGGTGGACAGTGCCTAAGGATGACACCTGAACTGTCCCCTGGCCTACACACACACACACACACACACACACACACACACACGCATGCACACTCACACACACAAGTTGAGTCTTCTTTTTTCCTTTTTGGAATATGAATGGCATTGCTCACCTGAGAAGATTTTGGAAAGAATTTGAGTCAGAATATGCCTGCATACAAGGTCTTCAATACAGTTGTCATTCCTCTGTGCTAACTCTCTTACAGTGATGATGTACCTTTGCAGTCATCAACATATTTGGTACAATTTTGAATTCATTGGCAATGAAGTTCATAGGTATTGCCAGATGCTATTTCTACTCAGATTAGTAGTATATTACTGCTTTGAGTTGGATTCATGAAAAATATAAGAATTTAGCCATTCTTCAAGAAAAGACTATAAGGTAATGAGAGAAATGTGACAGAGGAGGGGTGGGGGAGTCAAGAAAGGAAGCAGTCTCAGATGATGTCTGGTCATATAGCCTGAAGCCGAGGACAAGGGTCGGTATCTAGAAAGGGAGCTTCTGAGTAGAAATCCTTCTGGCCGGTGACCTAAGGGAATATTCTATATGGGATCATTTTAGGATGCTAAAACTTCTGTAGAAGTTTGTGGAAGCATCACAGATAGACCATTGTGTCCTGTAGCCTAAAAATGTTTATAGAATATGTTTTATGTAATCATCTGTTAGTGATGATTCACCCCAAATTACCCTATAGTTTAAAGCAAAGCATTATGGGTTGGGAGTACAGTTGGCTATAGTGCTTGCTTCACATGATATGTGTGAGGGCCTGGGTACCATACTCAGCTTTGCAAATAAACAAGCAAAACACAGAACCTTCCTAACCATGCCTCTGTTCAGGAATTTCACTATTTCTTCCTCCTCTTCTTCTTCTTCTTCTTCTTCTTCTTCTTCTTCTTCTTCTTCTTCTTCTTCTTCTTCTTCTTCTTCTTCTTCTTCTTTTTGGTCTTTTTGAGACAAGGTCTCCCTGTAAGCCAGCTGGCCTGAAACTTGCTCTGTAGACCAGGCTGGCCTGGAACTCACAGAGATCTGCCTGTCTCTGCCTACAAGTGCTGGGATTAAAGGCATGCACCACTATGCCTGGCCAGAATTTCACTATTTCTTAATCATGGCAAAATAAAAAGAAAAACTCTGTGTGTGTGTGTGTGTGTGTGCGTGCGTGCGTGCGTGCGTGCGTGTGTGTGTGTGTGTGTGTGTCTTATTTTAGAGCCTGGGTTGGTCTGAAACTATTAGCCTACTCTGGCCTTGAACCCTTGGCATCCTCTTGTCTCACCCTTCTGAGTGCTAAGATTACAGGCATGAGCCACCATGCCTGGTGGGTTTATGGTGGTTATTTTTGAACTATTTAAAAAATAACCAGTTGAAGTCAAGATACCAACAATAATTTTCTATAGCCTTTTCTATAAAAAGTAGCCAGACTGCTAAAAAAAACAACCCAACACCCTTGTGTTTAAACTCTATTTTTGAAAGGAGATCATTCTAGGACTTGTTTAGAATATTCTTCACAAAGATAGTGAAAGTTTAGAAGTGAAAGTAAGAACCTGCTTTTGTTTCAATCTATTCATGACTGGACAGGCAAATCAGGAGAGACATGTGGTACCGAGGTGGGGCTTTGGAAATTGAAAAATTAGTCATGGGCTCTTTGAAATTAATCTACAAACAAGTAGTTTCTAAGCCTATATGTATAGCTGTAAATGGTATCTATGAAAATAAAGAGTTTTAGATGAAATAATAACAGGTTCTTGCTGGGGCATTCAAAGAACTGATTTTTTTTTTATTTCTCAAGTTCCTGTTCTTGGGTGTACTTGGTGAGATCAACCAGAAACAAACATTGAAAATGATAGCCATAAGATTCCATTAGCCGTCTTATTAGCAGATCCATATTTGGGGATGATAAATGACAGGCCCCATAGAGACAAGCTTGAAACATGTGCTTGACATGATTCTCCATTTATAAGCAGGAGAAATGAACTTTGGATAACATAAGATGAGGGAGTATTTATTTGGAAGACATGTGATAGTTCTTAGAATAAACCAGGATGTTGAAGTAGCTGGCTTGGAAAAGACAAAAACTTTGACAGCAGAGCCCACAGGATCTGGGAACAAAATGAAGGGTCTCTTGTTGGTACAGCTCTGCTAGACTGAATCTGCCTCTGACTTTGTTGTTAGTAGTTACATTTTCCAAATCTCTGGAAGAAAGTTGTCCCACTGGCTTAGTGAGAGTAGGGCTATACACATTTGTTCATTCACTCCTCGCTCAGTCTTCACGTATTCAACAGATAGCTCCATTCACCTCTATGTCGACATGCCACACACCCCAACTCACAACTTGGCAGACAACCATGTTACAACACACAACAGCAAAAGCACTGCTAGTGTAGCATAAAATTCAAGTAGGTTTGATGCATGGGGATGGTTGTTGCCTGCTCAGATGGTTTTCATAGGAACACAGATATCTTTTTAAAGAAAATGTTGACTCCTCTCTTTGAACTTTCACCTGCTTTTTTCCATGTCCCAAATCATAGGCTACAGACTATTAAATCCTCCAATGTAAATGCCACTAGAGAGCTACACAGAACCTTGTGTGTGGCGATGTCCACCTGATGCCCCCAGCTTGTTCACAGCTTGGCTTCCTCCTACATCCCAGGCAGGAGGGGGACCTCAAGTTCCTTATGCCTTTTGTAGAATGTGTTAGATTCAAGGAAGCTAGAAAGATTTGACAATATAAGAAAATGCAAATTGCTACTAGACCCTAGACTTGATCCTGTTGTAGAAGGGGAACAAAGTATTCTAAAGACTAAGATCAACTGACAGAATGGAAATGCAGTCAGCTTTATAAACGCTCATTGGTGGACTGCCTCTGCTGTATCTCAGCCCAGGGGCATGGCACTCTTCAGTAGCATCCGAGCTTGCCCACAACTCTCCTCCTCTGCTGAACTAAGAGGCAGGGAAGCTCCAGTATAAGGTAGGTCATTTCTGCTGTGGGGAAAAGGGGTACATTTCTGAAGAATGTATCCCTCAGTACTACCTTTTCCTTCATCACCGTTTTTAATAAAATGTTCTTTATTTTTCATATGTCTGATGTTCTTTGTAGTTGGGTTGAAGTTCTGAATTTTTGCTCTGGAACTGCATAGGTGAAATTGTCCTCTGGATACTGTGTTCTTTTCGCTGGTGATGTTCATTTTGATGAAAGTAACAGGTAAATGCAGTTTTTTGGCATTTAGCACTATCTGATCAAATTGTTGCCCCAAGTCCTTCCTATGTGGACATTCTTTAGTCACCATTGTATGTCTGTAGCACATATGGACACATTTAGATTGTCATAGATGAGAACACATGAAACACTAATAATAATGGGGATTGTCTTGAGAGATACTAGAGGGATAGAGCCTTGAGAAAATTAAATGTTCTCTTTTGTATTATTTGAAATGTCCCCTCCTACATCCCAGGCAGGAGGGGAACTCGAGTTCCTTATGCATTTCCTCCACATTTTCCTCTGGTGAAAACCCCCAAACAAAGAGGGAAAGATTCTGCTTTCCCTCTTTGTTTGGGGGTTTTCACCTACTATTCCTTATACACACATCTCTCTCAAGGTCTCATTTGGATGTGAAATATTTTTCTTATATATTAGGTTTGCTTTTCCATTTTTATCTATCTGATGAGAAGTCAGCTGATGGGAGCACTGAGATTGCCACGTGTCCCTTAGCCCCCCCACCCCCCCCGCTCTTTTTCATTGTGTTTTTTAGCAAGAGAGCTAATACCAGCTCAAATAGAGAGTTGTTTAAAACCAAATGTACAGAGGAGAATGACTGCAGTATGTAAGCACAGCTCAGAGCTAAAGAAGAAAAACAAATCATGCTTCCTTTTTTTTTAAATTAATTTTATTTATTTCTGTATGTGTATGAATGCACTGTCTGCATGCAGGTTTGTGCACCCGTGTCGTGCAATGCCGCGGAGGTCAGAAGAGGGTGTAGGATTCCCCTGGAACTGGAGTTCTCCTGGAATTGGAGTTTCAGATGGTTCTTGGCCGCCATGTGGGTGCTGGGGATCGAACCCGGGTCCTCTGCAAGAGCGGTTGGTGCTCTTAACCGCTAGGCTATCTCTCCAGCCCCTCATGCTTCCTTTTTATTGTTCCTTTATATATTATGCTAGTACACTTCATTATAAGAGTGTTATTCAGATTGACCTTGTAAATTTTGGTCAGCCATTCATTCATTTTTGTTTATTACCAAACCATTATTAGCCTCTTATGTTTGTTGTGCACTAGCCTTTGCTGTAATAGAGTTGGGTGCATTAAAGTGAACTTAAGGGAGCCAGTGTGGTGGCACATGCCTGAAATCCATCAGTCAGGGGAACAGGCAGAGGCAGGAGCTGCTGCCTGGTCTGCAGAGTGAGTTCTAGGCCACCCTAAGCTGTATAGCAAGATCCTGTCTCAATAAAACAAAACAAAAACAAGAAAGTAAACAAACGGAAAGAACTTAGGCAAAAAAAAAAAAACAGGAGAGTAAATGAAAGGGTTTGATGTGATTAGTACAATTTGTCAGTGGGACCTCTGTCATTGGCATTGCATAAAATTCCAGACTCTGAAGCAAATCCAGAACCAGCTCCTTTTCCCCACAGCAGAAATGACCTACCTTATACCGGAGCTTCCCTGCCTCTTAGTTCAGCAGAAGAGGAGAGTTGTGGGCAAGCTCAGGTGCTACTGAAGAGTGCCATGCCCCTGGGCTGAGATATAGCAGAGGCAATCCACCAATGGGCGTTTATAAAGCTGACTGCATTTCCATTCTGTCAGTTGATCTTAGTCTTTAGAATACTTTTTTTCCCCTTCTACAACAGGATCAAGTCTAGGGTCTAGTAGCAATTTGCATTTTCTTATATTGTCAAATCTTTCTAGCTTCCTTTAATCTAAAACATTCTACAGTCTCTATTGTTTATAATGCTGACATTTCTGAAGAATGTATCCCTCATTACCACCTTTTCCTTCATCACCGTTTTTAATAAAATGTTCTTTATTTTTCGTATGTCTGATGTTCTTTGTAGTTGGGTTGAAGTTCTGAATCTTTGCTCTGGAACTGCATAGGTGAAATTGTCCTCTGGATATTGTGTTCTTTTTGCTGGTGATGTTCATTTTGATGAAAATAACAGGTAAATGCAGTTTTTTGGCATTTAGCACTATCTGATCAAATTGTTGCCCCAAGTCCTTCCTATGTGGACATTCTTTAGTCACCATTGTATGTCTGTAGCACATATGGACACACTTAGATCGTCATAGATGAGAACACATGAAAGACTAATAATGGGGATTGTCTTGAGAGATACTAGAGGGATAGAGCCTTGAGAAAATTAAATGTTCACTTTTGTATTATTTGAAAATTTCAGAATAAACAGGTACAAATAATTAACAAATAATTAACAAATAATTAACAAATAAATAAAAGTTTCTGCTTTTATTTATTGCTAAGCCATATCAGTCAACCCAGATCAGTTCTGAACATTATTTTCCCAAGCATTAGACTTCTGAGCTCTACTTGAAAACTCTCTAGGTATAGTGGCCGGGCGTGGTGACGCACACCTTTAATCCTAGCACTCAGGAGGCAGAGGAAGGCGGATCTTTGTGAGTTCAAGGCCAGCCTGGTCTACAGAGTGAGTTCCAATAGCTAAGTGGTACTGCTAGGTTAGCAACTGTGCTGGATGGCTTTATGTCCACTTGACACACCTGGGTGGAGGCAGCATCAATTAGGGAATTGCCTCCATTGGACTGGCCCGAGGCCACATCTGTAGGGCATTTTCTTGATTGTTGAGTGATGTGGGAGGGCCCAGCCCAGCCCACTAGGCAGGTGGTCCTGTACTGTGTAAGAAAGCAGTTAGAGCATAGGCCAGGGGAGCAAGCCAGTAAGCAGCGTTTCTCCATGGCTTGTGCTTCAGCTCCTGCCTCCAGGTTCCTGCCCTGAATTCTTACCTTGGGCTCCCTAAGTGATGAACTGTGACCTGGGAGATATAAGCCAAATAAACCCTTTCCTCCACAAGTCGGTACTGGTCAGAGTGTTTTGTCACAGCAATATGAAAGCAAACTAGAACAGCAAGATTACCTGGTTCTTCTTTGGCAGGCAGGCTTCTGACCATGGCTACAAACTCTGAGCCCTGACTCTCAGCTGGCAACCCAGAGCGTGATTCCCAGTGGCAATGTTAACAGTACAGTACCGTTGTGCTTGCCTTCATTCTGTTAAGTTTATAAACTGGCAGCTGAGATATTGCACACTGGCTATTTCTCCATCTCAAGTTGCGTGTGTTTAGGTGAGCAGTGATAGTTGATTGGGCCCATTATATTGTTTGGGATTCTAATTACTGAAGTGCTTCCCAGTGAATATTTCTCTTACTCAAAGTGCTGAGAATGAGTGACTACTGAATGCTCAGCTATAAATCTCTATCGCCCCTTTCAAGGCTTTGGGAATATCATGGGAGAAGGGACAGAAAGAATGGAAAAGCTAGGAGGTGGGGGGAGGGGAGTGGTGTGGAACTGTTACACTGTCTTCTAGGCACCACGTGGCTATTGCACTATTGTACTCTCAATACTGTGATTACCAGCACAAGACCTGCACAAGGTTGGGTCCATCAACATCCTGTCATGAAGTGGGGATGGGAGAGGGACCCCACTCCTCCCTGAGGATTTATATGCAGTGGATGGTTGACAGAAATGGGACAGACATTTTCTTCAGTGAAGCAGCTGCTGGCAAGGTGCTGGTGCTCCTGCAAACCCCTCCTGTGCTTTTGTAAGTATCCCTAAGTAAGTAGTCCATAGCTCTTATAAGTAGCCCATTGGATCACAAAATAAAGCAAAGACATGAAATTAGAAGGTGGGGGCTAGCCGGAAGGGGAATGGAGTCAGCAGAGGAGAGCAACAGGCAGGTGAATAGAGCCAAGTACATCACATACTTACATAAAACTATCATAATGAGACATTATTATGCATAATTAATATAAAACACTTCATCTTTATTTATTTTTTTTTTAATTTTGAGACAGGATATTGCTGTAGCCCCAGCCGGCCTACATCTTGCAATGTAGACCAGGCTGGCCTTGAACTCACAGAGATCTGCCTGCCTCTAATATAACATTTTTAAATTTTCTATAAATCTTGAAGAGGGGGTAGCTCATGCCTTTAATCCTAGCACTCGGGAGGCAGAGGCGGCCAGATCCCTGTGAGTTCAAGGCCAGCCTGGTCTACAGAGTGAGTTCCAGGACAGCTGGGGCTACAGGGAGACCTTGTCTCAAAAATGTCCCCCCCCCAAATTTCCATAAATACATACAAAATAATTCCTAAAATTTCTCTTAAAATAAACCAATTCGTTTAAAATATTGGCTATCAATGTATTAAGAAACCCTGTAAAGCCTAGATGTTCCAGTTAGCACTAAGCAGGTTAGAAGGCAAAATCTCGAGGGAAGATTCCTGGTGCTCTTCAATCTTCCTCCTGCATCCCTGCATGCACACCACGCCTAGAGGGAAGATTCCTGGTGCTCTTCAATCTTCCTCCTGCATCCCTGCATGCACACCAAGCCTAGAGGGAAGATTCCTGGTGCTCTGCAATCTTCCTCCTGCATCCCTGCATGCACACCAAGCCTAGAGGGAAGATTCCTGGCGCTCTGCAATCTTCCTCCTGCATCCCTGCATGCACACCAAGCCTAGAGGGAAGATTCCTGGCGCTCTGCAGCCTTCCTTCTGCATCCCTGCATGCACACCAAGCCTAGAGGGAAAATTCCTGGTGCTCTGCAATCTTCCTCCTGCATCCCTGCATGCACACCAAGCCTGATCCTGCTCATCATTCTTTGAAAAATTAAATAAATAGAAGGCATTATTTAAACATGGGAAAGATGCATATTTTAGAGGGACTTTTGTGTTCTGGAGCCCTGTAGTTTTCTTCATCTATTTGATAATGGTAAATGTGTTCAGACCTCAACCTTCCAGGGATGTGAAAATTCATTTGGAGCTCTGCAATATCTGCCCTGCAATGTAGACTGAGGTTTGCTCAGGCTGTTTTTATAATCACTGGTGGTAAAATCAGAAAGATGCAAAATGGGCGTGTAACTAAAGTGCAGTTCAGCCAACCTTCTAGACCTTAAATTAGAGTGATGAGCATAAACATTGTAAAGAGGGTTTTTCCCCCCAACTAAATTGCAATTATATTTTAAATTACCTACAATTACCAAAAACCATCTCAAAGCTAGAAATTAACTTCTTAGGCGCAGGTCCCAGCAGATCAGCTGTTAAATGGACCATCCTGTGTAACTGACCTCCAGCTCCAGCCCTCAGGCGGAGAGCGGCAGAAAGGCGGAGCCTGAGGGGAGCCGTCACGTGATGGAGCAGCTGTCTGCGGAACTGTGTGGCCATAATTTTACAGCTTCCCAAATTAACAGTTTCATTCAGTTTAAGCCATTTTCCTGAAATACAGTACTTTTTTTTTTTCTTTTTGAGAGCGAGTGTTTTATTTTAGACTTTAATGGAACAACTTTTATGTAACCAATTTTGTCATCTAGTATTTAGGGCATAGAGGGTCTGGTGGCCATTAAGACTATTCCTGGGGCTGGAGGGATGGCCTAGAGGTTAAGAGCACCGACCGCTCTTGCAGAGGACCTGGGTTCGATCCCCAGCACCCACATGGCGGCTCAGAACCGTCTTTAACTCTAATTCCAGGAGGACTCCAGTTCCAGGGGAATCCGACACCCTCTTCTGACCTCCGCGGCATTGCACTACACAGGTGCACAGACCTACAAGCAGACAGTACATTCATACACATAAAAATAAAATAAAATAAAATAAAATAAAATAAAATAAAAAAAAGACTATTCCTAACTGGTCACTATTCCTGACTGGCATTCTGAGCTTCAGAGTAGTTTTTGGACATGAAGAACGCACAGTTGTAAAAGTGCCAGGGGTCCTCTCTTAAGCACCAGAGATGAGTGCCTTGGGCACAGGGCTGGGCTCTGCCCCATTCCCTAGGCTAGTCTCTTAGCTGCCTGGCTTCCGTTGCCATCTCCCTTTCTGTGAGAGTAGGCAGTGTTCTAGTATGCAATGTTCCCCACACAGCCCGGCTGGCATGCAACTTAACAAGTGGCTGACTTGGAATCAACATCAGAGAGCGCTTTGCAATTTTAAAATGTGTGCTTAATACATTTGGGATGGATGAATAGTTTTAAACCGTATGGCCTATTGTTTCTCTGGGAACTCTTCCTTCCATTCATTCACTTGTCTGGAATCTACCTCTTGAATGGCCTCAGAAGAAGTGATGTTTCTGAAATAAACAGCAGTGACAGTTTCCTTACAATTCCTCGACATTTCTGCGTTGCCAAGAGCCATGTGTCATGGTCAGAGTTCTCTAATGGAATAAGAATAATACAGTGAATATATAGTACAAGAGGGGATTTGTCAGACTGGCTTACAGGCACAGGATGGTTTGTCCAGTGATCTTCCTGCATGGTGGAGAGGCTGAGAACCCCGGTAGCTGCTGGGTCAGAAGATGGATGCCTCAACAATCCCAGTGAGATACTGAAGAGCTGGAGGACTGGACGGCTGTAGAAGCTGGATTCTAACGTCAGCCAAGGATGGCAGCAGCCCCAGCAGCAGCAGCAGTGGAACAGACAAACTCACCAGCAAGAAATAAGACAGTTAAGGAAGCAGCACTGCTTTTTTTGCTAGGCATGGTGTTGCTCACCTTTAATTCCTGAGATGCAGAGGCAGGCGGATTTCTGTGAATTCAGGGCCAGCCTGGTCTACATAATGTGTTCCAGAACAGCTGGGGCTACAGGGAGACCTTGTCTCAAAAAAAAAAAAAAAAAAAGCATCACTGCTTTTTTCTCTGACTTTTTTGTGTCTGGGCTGCTCCTGGAAGGGGCCTCCCCCTCAGTTAATCCTTCCGGGAAATACCCTCAAAGACTCTCCCAGGGGCAGGCCTCTTGGTTGACCTCAGATCCAATCAAATTAAAAATCAAGGTTAATAGGGCTGCAGAGATGGCTCAGTGCTTAAGACCACTGGCTGTTCTTGCGGAGGACCCAGATTTGATTCCCAGCACCCACATGGTGGCTAACAACCATCTGTAACTCCAGTTCCAGGCGATCTAATGCCCTCTTCTGACCTCTTCTGGCATTGCATAAAGCTACCTGCATGCAGGCAATACGTTCATACATAGAAAATAAAAATAATTTTTAAATCAAGGTTAACAACCACACCATAGTATTCTGATTTCTACCAACTTCTCTGCTTCCCTTTCCATAAAGCATTAAAACCTCTCTCTCTCTCTCTCTTCAGCGCATTAATTTTTGTTTACAATACCTTGTTTCATGTTGTTGATTCTGCTCAGCTTATTTAGTCTCTACTTGACTAAATCATGGTGTTTAAGACTGTTTAGGACCATATCTGTGCATGGGGCCAGGAAGCTTTTCTGCAAGCCCCAACGTTACTCAAGACACTCTTTTGTGATTTATTCATTTAATAAAAATGTAGTGAGGGTTGACTGTATACCCAATGATATGACTTAATGGGGATTCTTTGTTCCCATTCATCCTTCTAGCCATCTGTAAGATGGGGGAAGGGAAGAAGGGATGCAAGAAGGAGGAATTTTAAGTGCTGTGAAGGGTAAGGTGGAATGTACAGTTTCCACCATTTCAACGATGGACTCAGAAAGTTAAAAGATGAAAACTGAAGTCTATGGCAGAAGAAGGTATTATATATACTTTGAACTCTGTGCATGCATTGGACTAACAGTGGGTTTGTTTAGCAATGAACAAGACCACTCACTCCTTTCTTAGAATCTTCAGTGAGTAATTCTGAAGTTAGATTAATATAGATAAGATTTGAGGGCTGGAGGGATAGCATGGCCATTAAAGGCTAAGACTAACAACCAAAACGTTAAAATAGATATGATTTGAGAAGAATGATAAAGAGTTGTTTTGATTATATTGCATAATTTTATTAGATAATGCTTCTTTAAACAAAATTCTGGAGGATTTCTAAGAAGTACATAGTTATAGGATTAAAAGGTCATAAAGTCTGGGCTAAAATATCTGCCATCATGGTGCGTTAACAGAAATGCTATTTAGTGTATGCTAAGTATACAAACTAATGGGTTTTAGTGTGACTTTTCATATATGCATATGCTGTATTTTGATCACACTTCTTGTTACCTGTACTCTGGTCCCTTGTTCCCTAATAGTTCCTCTCTTTTGTGTGTGTGTGTGTGTGTGTGTGTGTGTGTGTGTGTTTTCTTCCTTTTCAATATTTAACATGGCAGAAAACCGGTCATGCTTTCTGAGCCTCGTTTACTTCACTTAATGTAACAGTATGCAATTCTCTGTATTTCCTACAAACAACATAATTTCATTCTTCTCTATGGATGACTAAAACTCTGTTGTGTATACATGCCACTTTCCTTTATCCAGTTGTCTGTCAGCATGTACCTATGCTGATCTTATAACTTGGCTATTGTGAATAGAGATGTAATAAACACGGGAGTGCAGCTATGTCTATTGTGTATTGACTTTGAGCCCTTTGGGTATATATCCAAGAGTGATGTAGCTGGATCATTTAGTAGTTCTATTTTTGTATTTTAAGGAACTTCCAACTGATTTAGGCTGTTGCTGTAACTGACTTACAAAATAGTAATACTTTTGATTTTAATAGGAAACCTGAAGAAAAATTGATTAAACTAATTTACTCACATATGTAACAAGCATTCTAGAGGCAAATAAATGTTGTAGTTGTGAAGAGCTCAGCAATACCAGGGCCAGTGTTTCTCCAAATCTATTAACCCCTTCACTGTAGGATGGTAACTTCTGTCACTCTAGACATAATCTGGACCCAAAGTAGGAAGAAGGGAGGCAGAGGGATGGTGTAGAGACATGCATACTTACACACCAGGAAAGCTAAAGTTTGACAGAAGTCCTCTGGAGAGGTCTACTTATGCTTCATGGGCCAAACTGCCTCATGTGCCAACCCTTGAAGCAGAAGAGCACCAAACCACATAATTGGCTTTTCCAGCTTCTCTAATAGAGGACGTTAAAGTGGATCTGAAAATAGGAGTTGGGCAAGCAATGGCATATGCTGCCGCGTCTAATTCTCTCAGAAGTCACAAACCTTCACCACCATTTAGTAATGCTTTGCACTTGAAAATTCTGTTAAGGTAAAATCTGGCAAAAAAAATATGGAGTTCTGCATTGTTTATAAACTTCACCAGTTACTACAGCAATGCATCGTTTCCAACAAGCCAATCTGTGTCTGAAGAAGAGGCTTTTGCTTGCACTGTCAGGGGAAGCTTTTGAATCCTGTTGTTTGGATAGATTTGGAAAGAAGTACAAACAGAAATGCCTGTCCTTGGTTTAACTTGCACTCTTGTTTATTCATGGGTGCTTCTAAGAGCTTTTGCAAGTAAATCTTGCAAATCTTAAGCTAAGCAAGGCAGGCAAACTATCTCTAAGTTTATAGATTGCACACTGATCAAGAAGAATAACAGTCCATTAGTTCTGATGAGGGAACTTCGTTTTCATGGAGCATGTGGAATAAACAAGGGAGAAATTTAGCAAGTTTGAAACCTTGAAACCATCCTGTCTTCTCTCTGTGCTATCCCTTTGACTTTAGAAACATATGTGGTGGGACAGGTTATTATATTGTTGGCTTGAGAAGAGTATAGAATTTCGGATGTGAACAGTACTTTTCCAGCTGACTAGTTGTGTAACCAGGACAAGTTGCTGAAGCTTCCTGTGCCTCCAAGTGGGACAACAGCAGTACTCAGGTAGCATACATGCATGGAAAGTACCATGTAAAGTTTCCACCACACCGTTCTCAAAAATTGGTATTACATAGTGTTATTATGTAGTAGTAAGGCCCCTCTAGGGCAAGTAGACACTTTGCTTGTCTGCTTATTCCTTCCTGCTGGTGTGTATCCTTTTGTACACTTCCCTGTTCCACAGGAAGTACTCATAAATATTTGCTAATGTTTACGTGTTTAAGAGCACGGCAGTTAGTCACTCCATATACACTCCATCATTCTATATGTATTCTTATCAGAATTTCACAGAGGGAAAAGGAAATTGGGCAGAGGTGAAATGTCTTGAAAGTTGGGGCTTATTCTCGTTGCATTGCTGAATTGCCACAAAGCTTAAATGAGCTTTAAACATGCACACGCACAGCTATCTAATTTTCTCATGTCCTGGTAACCTCTGTTTAACTCACACTCATCCTCTTTCTTTGGATAACTGTTTCAGGGTCCTGATAAAGAAGTGTCATCTCTAAAGGTTAAAGATAATACTTTAAAAGTATAGTTAGCTGGGGGACAGAGGAGATGGCTCAGTGGAGGAAAGACCTTGCTTTGCAGGCACGAGAGCCAGAGTTTGGATGCCCAGCACCTGTATAAAACAAATGCCCGGCAGGCCTGGTGGCCCAGCTGTAATCAGGAGGCATAGATACGGAATCTCTGAAGTAATCTGGTTAGCTAGATTAGCCAAATTAGCAAGATTTAGATACAAGTGAGAGACCCTGTCTCAACATATAAGGTGGAGAGCAGTTGAGGAAGATTCCGGACATCAACCCTGGCACCCAATTCTTGCATGTGTACATGTACCCACACATGCCCATGTGAACTCATATGTCTGTGGGAATACAACACATACATACACGTACAAAATAAACAAAGAATTATAGTTATCTCCCAATAAGTTAACTGTCTGAATTAGCTATCATATTAACTATCTGGGACACTCTGGCCAAGGCAGAACAGATCAGAGTGTGTGCATGACCCAAGCTGGGCCAGCTGGATTCCTTCTCTCAGGAATTTGAATTTTAGATGGTTCAGTAGACATAATGTATTGGTATGAGCAAGACAGAAATTCAAAGTCAACAGTGTCCGTCATACCGCGTGAGCTGGAAAGGTGCAGAGTGAGTGCCGCCCTGCAGAGAGGACATTCAGCAGGTGGGACAGGACAGGAGAAGTGGTGGCCTGCACTGCCTGCGGGACTTGGGCTTTGCAGTTTTGGGTTCTGGTCGCTTTTGAAGTATGTTCCCTTGCTGTCTGTGGGAAACCCATATCCTTATAATGATTTATTCATGGTTTGTTTTGTTTTGTTGGTTAAACCAACTTAAATTGGATTTGCGTTTTGTTAGTGGCAACCAAACTGCCAGTGGGGTGGACACTGTGGTCACTGACTGACATAAGTGTTTTGGATTATCTGGAGATTTTATTGAACATACCCTCTTCCTTCCTCCAATGGATTCTGTGTTGACCATATCTAATGCTGTAAGTTCCATTCAGTTGCTCTGACACAGGCTCAAGAAAGTTACCATTTTTCTTCATCAAATTGCTAAATTCCATTAAAGTTAAGAGTGCACAGCATTGGGTTTCATGGGAAAGTGTCTACATCTGGTCTCTGTGCACAGAACATACTTGGATACTTTATTCTTGGGTAAATCTTTTCTAGAAAGTTTTACACCTCTTATCTCTGAGTGTGTTCAGCCTTGCCTACGCAATCACTAAGCAGTAAGAATGACACTATGGCTCCCATGCCAGAGAAAAGTCCAAAGAAAGAAAGAGGAGAGAGAAAGAGGGCAAAAGAGAGAGGAGAAATCCATATTATAGGCTCTGAATTGCATCACTATGTGACCACTCTGGGCTGAGGTTCTGACTCAAGTAGCCTAAGCAGTGTCTTAGAATTGTCAAGAGTCACAGAGAGTCCAGCCTTCAATACCAGTGATGGGACAGCACATGGAAATGCTGAGTGGATGTGGCCCCCAAGCTCATAGGTCAATCTGGGTCTGGCTTCTTGCTCTGAGAGCTGTCTAGGTAAATAGAAAAAAGTCTTAGAATATTTTTTAATCTTTTTTTTTATTTTATTTATTTCTGTATGTGTATCAATGTAGTGTCTGCATGCAGGTCTGTGCACCCATGTCGTGCAATGCCGTGGAGGTCAGAAGAGGGTCTCGATTCCCCTGGAACTGGAGTTCTCCTGGAATTGGAGTTTCAGACGGCTCTCGGCCACCATGTGGGCGCTGGGGATCGAACCCGGGTCCTCTGCAAGAGCGGTCGGCGCTCTTAACCGCTAGGCTATCTCTCCAGCCCCAGTCTTAGAATATTTTGACACCACTAAAAGTAGGTGGACCCTATGCAGGCACAGGTAAAGCCACTGCAGATGTGGGAGAGAGGCCAAGATAACTAAATGATGAAAGCAAATTGCAGAAAAAGCATGTATAATTAGGACCCAGGGGAAGCTCAGTGATGGAGCACTTGCCCAGGATGTGCAAGGCCTTGAGCTAGATCCCCAACACAAGAACAAAAAAGAAAATGCAGAATGCGTACATTGAGAGAGAGATAAATACATGGTTATGGGTTTGTATTCCTTTGCGTTTCAGCATAGAAAGCTTTGAAAGAATTTATAAACCATCAATAAGGATCACCTCAGGAGAGTAAAATGGCAGATTACGTCAAAAGACCTTTTTTAAAAAGTCCTTCATAGCTGGGCATGGTGGCATCAATAAGGATCACCTCAGGAGAGTAAAATGGCAGATTACGTCAAAAGACCTTTTTTAAAAAGTCCTTCATAGCTGGGCATGGTGGCACACACCTTTAATCCTAGCACTTAGGAGGCAGAGGCAGGTGAAACTTTGTAAATTCAAGGCCAGCCTGGTCTACAGAGTGAGTTCCAGGACAGCTGGGACTACAGGGAGATCCTGTCTCAAAAAGACAAAAACAAAAACAAGCCCTTCATGTAGTTTCTATTGCCTATAACCAAAAGAGTAATGATAGTTTGGATGAGATGGAAGTTTTAGCTACTGGCTGAAATAATTATTACACATTACTATTGCAAAATACAAAAACTCAGGCTCATTGTCAAAAAAAATCAAACAAGACATAAATTTATACAAAACAAAAGAGAATGGCTCTTTCCCTACCTCCCACCCAACTCCCTCCTTGGAAAGGGATTTGTATTTTTCATAGGACTTCTCTCTGTGCTGCTTTGCTTCTTTGTTTTGAATTGATCTTGTGCAATTTTTGTGCATAATTATCATAATTCACTTTCCTGGCCCCCCCCCTTTTTTTTTGTCTTTTTTTGAGACAGGGTCTCCGTTTTAGTCCCAGCTGACCTGGACACTCTGTAGACCAGGATGACCTTGAACTCACAGAGATCCTTTTTTTTTTTTTTTTTTTTTCTTTTTGCTGGGCCCTTCTTAAGAGCAGTAGAATTGGGAGTATGGGGCAGAGGCTAGATACCTGATTTAACAGTCACTGCTCAGGAGATCCCTGTGTACATCCTCATGTTAGAGCCTCTGCTAGTTATCATCATGACCTTGTTCAGAATTGTAAATGTTTGGTCATGGAGGGAATTCCCATCTTAAAGAATCTGGGGAGGTCTCTAAACATGAGGAGGTAGAAAGTTTCGAAGGGCTGTGACCCATGCTATTCTAAACACTCAGTTGTCGATTTAGCTGTATTAAATAGGAGCAGAATCATAATTTTGTCCTACGTGGGGATAACAATTATGTAGCTCACACATCTGTATGTTCTACCCCAGTGTCCACTGTAAGCATCATGACCAAATTTTTGCATTCTTTCTTAATGTGCTCTCCCATGGTTCAGAATTGTTTTATCACAAGTTACTATCCCAGGTGTGTATCATCCACCCTTGAGCTGGTATGTCCAAGGATCTGCATTGTAGTGACCTTTCATGTATGACCCTTTGGGAACCTTTTTCCTACTTTTATACAATTCAAAATCCTTTTGGCTGGGCGTGGTGGTGCACACCTTTAATCCTAGCACTTGGGGGGTAGAGACAGGTAGATCTTTGTGAGTTCCAGGCTAGCCTGGTCTACAGAGTGAGCTCCAGGACAGCAGTGAGACCCTGTCTCAAAAAGACCAAAAAAAAAATTTCTTCTTTCCTATGAATATTGATGGTAGTCCATCTTCATTATCAACGTGACTAGGTCTTAGACCACTTTGGTGGCTGTGAGTGTGTTTTCAGAGACCTTTATCTGAGGAGGAAAGACCTACCCTGAGTGTGGGCAGTACCATCCCATTGGACAGTCTCCTGGACAGAAAATAAAAGGGGGAAACAGAGAAAGCTGCTGAGCACCAGCGTTCATCTGTGTTTGCTTCCTGACTGACACAGTCTTGTCTCAGGCTCCTTCCAAGGATGGACTTTATCTCCTCAAACTGTGAACCAAGATAAAGCCTTCCATCCTTAAATTGCCTTTGTCTGGTACTCCATCAGAGCAACAAAAGAGTAACCAATATCATAACCCATTACCTCTGGATTTGATGTGGCTGATATACTCAGTGTCCAGCTACAGGAATGGAAATGTCACCGAGGCGAAATAAACCAGAGGGACAATTTCATGAGCTGTGTTGATTAATAAAGAGGTGGGCGCATGATAAAGTCAGACCAATGAATTGGAATCCATCTTGTAGTTATTTGGGGAAAAAAAGCAAAAAAAAACATTGTCTTCTGGGGATGTTAAATTTACATCGATGTTGACTCTTCAGTTTCCAACAATCATCGTGATCACTTGGAAGGAACCTATTGAAGAACCAGAGCCTGACACTGCCATTTGTGATTCCTTGCTTGGATGTACCAGATGAAGCTGGTGAAACTCTCTGAAGCTTCTAGTTATGAGAACCACTTCCCTTGATTCAACCTACATTTGGGGCTGTGGTATGTTAATGCCATATGCAGTCAAGTAACTTTAATAATTCTTTTCTCTTGTCCCTGAATATAAAACCTGTTCTTGAAAATTCTAATTATTATCCTTTCTACGTGTGAGCCTTCATAAATACCTTCTATTTGAGAATAAGATACTCAAAAGCCAAAAGAGGTGGGACACGATTGCCTGCTTGCTGTTAGAAACAAGAAATGCTGACTGTAAATGCATCTTCTTAGAATTAGAATCCTGGGCTGGAGAGATGGCTCAGTGGCTAAGAGCTCTGGCTGCTCTTGCAGAGGATTCAGATTTGGTTCCCAGCACCCATGGTGGGTAACTACCATCTGTAACTCCAACTCCAGGAAATCTGACACCATCTTTGCACCTATGAGGGCATTGTGTGACATGGGTACACTTGCATACATGCAGGCAAATGATTCACACACATTAAAAAAATAAATAAACACAAATTTTAAAAAGAATTAGAATCTTGATAGACAATGTAGAGAACTATTGATGAGCTCATTCATGGAACCACAGACTCCTGAATAAGGAAGAAGCCCAAGAAAATTCACTATTTTCACTTTATAAAATAGGAAGTGAGGCCCAGAAGTTTAATCCATTCACCAAGGTCACAGAGTCAAGCCTGTGACCCAGGTCTCCCCTCCATTCACCAAGGTCACAGAGTCAAGCCTGTGACCCAGGTCTCCCCTCCATTCACCAAAGTCACAGAGTCAAGCCTGTGACCCCAGTCTCTCCAGCTGTATTTGGTTCTGTATCATTGCACTGTGCGTAAACTGGATCTAAAACAAGCTATGCCACAAAACAAATAAATATCATATTGAAATTTTACTCACATCGCAGAGGGGAGGAAAACCAATGTATAAGCAGTATTATTCAAATTCAGCATTTAAAGCAGTTGTGTTACACTAAAATAGCAGGAGAAATGAATTAGAACCTGTAATGCACACCACGTACTTGACTAAACTGGTTTATCCAAGTGTCTTTGGACATTCAAGTTTTATCTTTCAAATTTGTTGTCCTTGCTTTTTGCAATTGAAGAAAAATTATAGTTTCTTCCTAAGTCCTGCCATACTGGTAGAAACATGGATTCTTCTTAAAATGAAACTCTTGAAGGAAAGAACTATACAAATTTGTGAGAAAATAATAGAAGTCCATATTTATATCTTGAGGTTTTCTTTTTTTGTTAACTCCTTGCATCCATCAGAGAGATCTATAGCCCTTGAACCAGGAATCATCTCATTCCAAATACATAGAATCACAGAACTTGGGGTGAGAGGGTTATTTAGAAACTGCTTAGTTCAACATTTATTGATGAACACAAGACCCAGGAAGATGAAATGTCTGTATGTGACCTTGGGTGACCATCTATTATGAATCTTTCTGTAATGTCATGTGAAATTATTTTTTCCATCTGAGTCTGGATTTTCTTTTTGGGGGGCTATTTTTGGGACAGGGTCTCCCTGTAGCCCCAGCTGGCCTGGAGCTCACTCTGTACACCAGGCTGGCCTTGAACTCACAGAGATCGGCCTGCTTCTGCCTCCCAAGTGCTAGGATTAAAGGCGTGCGCCACCACATCCAGCCTGAGTCTGGATTTTCATTTCAGAACTTGAGGACATATGAGGAAATGTCTCAATGTGCAAGTTTATATATGAATATTAATTTAAATATCTAAATAAAATGAAACTACTATTAACTTGAGTGTGTGGTTGTACTACAGAATATTTTATCTTTCTACTTCCCTTGCCGATACGATATCAAAAAGCAGCAATAATTCTTTCAGAAAAAAATTTTTTGCCTACTTAGTCTTTTACAATATAATGTCTATTAGCCGGGTGTGGTGGTGCATACCTTTAATCCTAGCACTCGGGAGGCAGAGGCAGGCAGATGTCTGTGAGTTCCCGGCCAGCCTGGTCTACAGAGTGAGCTCCAGGCCAGCTGGGGCTATAGGAGACCCTGTCTCAAAAAGACACACACAAAAAATCTAATGTCTATTAAGATTCTAAATCTATATAGCATGTTCAGATACATTCACATAAAACATTTTATCTAATATGCACTTTAAATGCTATGAACATATAATAAAGAATTTGTTCTTAGCCAGACATGGTAGTGCATGCCTTTAATCCCAGGACTTGGGAGGCAGAGGCAGGTGGATCTCTGTGAGTTCAAGGCCAGCCTGATCTATGTAGTGAGCTCCAGGCCAGCTCCAGGTCAGCTCCAGGCCAGCTCTAGGCCAGGGGGATCCTGTCTCAAAAAGACCAAAAAAAAAAAAAAAAGAATTTGTTCTAACAGTCTCCCAAATTGACACATGCAGAATCCTAGCCAGTCTGACATGAACTGCAGTCTGATGAATGAAATTAAACATGTCAAATACTCAGGAAAGGAACCTTGGGATATGGCAAGCACACTGGATCACCAACCCTCAGAAACAAATACTAAAAGAGGCTCCTCCCCCAGTTTTGCCTTGAAGAGGGATGCAGTTCTTTTATGGGAAGAAAACAGGAAATACAGAAAATATCTTAGTTCACTTTCCATTGTAATAGGATATATAATAAGATACCCAAGCTGAGGTATTTTATGAAGGAAAAGATGAGAGCCTTCTGACTACCTCATAGGGTGATACGTATCATCATGTTGAGGTACAGTTGAGGAAGGGAGGTGACATAATCAGAGGCATTCAGGAGGTAAGCCTGCTTGATTAATTGATTTTGAGACAGGGTCTTCCTGTAGCCCCAGCTGGCCTGGAACTCACTAGGTAGATCAGGCTGGACTTGAACTCACAGAGATCTGCCTGCCTCTGCTTCAGCCTGCTTGTTTTATAAAAGCTTGTTCTCTTGAAGAGTAACTTTGTCCCACAAAGACTACAATAATCCATTCTGAGGGCAGTATCTTAAAAAATATAACTATGCCGCACCAGGCTGCCGGTGCTAAGGGTCCTACTACTTCAGTGCCCTGACAACGGGGACTGAGATTCCAGCACAAGAAACTTTGTGGTAAACCCTCAAATCATATCTAAAGCACAGCAGTATCTTAATCCAAAAGGAGCCAGATAGAGGAAACAGATGTCCCTTAACTAATTCTGCATATGCCAATCTCCCCCCAAAAAAGACCACCAGAACTGTAGGCAGTCATAAGCCTTGTGCATTCCCAGTTCTTTGTCTTCCAAACCCCTACTTGAAATAATATCTCCAGTCACAGAAAAGGAAGCCCCAAATCCAAGGATTCAAGGAGTTACCCTTAGAGACTTCTAGAATCTGAAAATATAGGTCTTTTTAAAAGTTAGTTGTTTTATGTTTTTGGCCTGGTGTAATCCTAGCACTCAGGAGGCAGAGGCAGAGGCAGAGGCAGGCAGATCTCTGTGAGTTCAAGGCCAGCCTGGTCTAGGACAGCTGGGGCTACAGGGAGACCCTGTCTCAAAAAGGCACATAAAAAGTTAAAGTTTTTACTTTCTAAGTATTTTATTTATTATTTTTAATTTTTGTGCATGAGTGTATTTCCTACATGTATGTAAGTGTACCCATGTTTTGCACTGCCTACAGAGGTCAGAAGAGGGTGTTGGATTCCCTGGAACTGGAGTTATGGACAATTGTTAGCTGCTATGTGGGTGCTGGGAACTGAACCTGGGTCCTCTTTAAGAGTAGTCAGTACTCCTAACCATCTCTCTAGTCTCAATTGTTTTATGCTTAAAGAAATTTATTTAAGAACTCAGAAAGCTTATAAAACAATTTAAAAAAAAAAGCTTTTTATTTGAACAGTGTCAGTGCATTGTAATGCTTGCTATGTGCTATGGATTTGTCTTGCTATATGTGCTAAAAATTAAAGTCCTTAAAGCCCATATGGTGTCACACACCTTTAATCCCTGCACTCGGGAGGCAGAGGCAGGTCGATCTCTGTGAGTTCAAGACCAGCCTGGTCTACATAGTGAGCTCCAGTACAGCTGGAGCTACAGGGAGACCCTGTCTCAAAAAGACCAAAAAAAAAAAAAAAAAAAAAGTAAAGTCCTATCTTAGAATTGATTTGAAGTTATAAATGGCACAAGAGTGCAATAGCAAGTATTGGGGGCAGATGTTTGCTGTGGCATTTATCATAACAGAGCACATGCACATGCACGCACACACACACGCATACGCACACGCATGCACACACATGTACAGACAATTGGGTGGAAGCAGTAATGGGAATGAAGATAAAGAAGGGGACTGAAATATCAAAATCTATTGTATGGAATTTGCAAAAATTCAATTTAAAAAGACAAAAATGAGAACTAAAAGAAAAGGGCTGGAGAGATGGCTCAGTGGTTAAGAGCACTGGGTGCTCTTGCAGAAGACCTGAGTTTGAATCCCAGCACCCACATAGCAGTTAACAATTATCCTTAGCTCTAGTTCCAGGGGATCTGACACCCTCTTCTGTCCTCCTCAGGCATTGCACTACATGGATGTAGTCACACACATGCAGACATAACACACATAAAATAAAAATAATTAATTATAAATTAATTATAAAAAGAAAAGAAAAATGTATACGATGGGAATTTGTTGCTTCTGTGGTACTTTTCAACTTGACGAGATGGTTTAGGTAAGGAACTCCAAAACATGCACTTTCAGAAACAGTTTTACTGGGGAAGGAATTAATTATAAAATGCTTTATTTCAGCTCCTTCTCAGAGAAGAAGATCTACACAGCGACAAGGCTGGGGGGCTCTCAAACAAGGGATTGTTTCTCTAATGTTTTTAAGACCCCAACTAAGTCATCAAATCAAGGAGGGTCCCAGCTGGACATAATTATTGTCAGAAGTTAAAATAGATCTTTGACTCAAAGTTTTCATTTTTAGGAATCTATGTTGAAGAAATGTTTACACATGCCAACAGAGACATTTGAAATATTCCACTGCATCATGCTGAAAACAATAAATACGGTTTAAATGTCATCAATAAAAATGTATCTGGATAAATTATAGATTATTATGGAATAATGTAACTTCAATAAAATGCAAAACACAGGCTGGGGAGTTGGTGTAGTCAGTAGAGTGCTTGGCTTGAAAACTTAAGGATTTGCGTTAACTCTCCAGAACCCACATTAAAAAAAAAAAAGCCAGCTGGGGCTGGAGAGATGGCTCAGCAGTTAAGAGCACTGACTGTACCTGCAGGGGACCTGGGTTCAATTCCCAGGACCCTCCTGCCAGGCGAGGTGGCTTATGCCTTTAATCCCAGCACTAGGGAGGCAGAGGCAGGTGGATCTCTGTGAGTTCAAGGCCAGCCTGGTCTACATAGGGAGCTCTGTGCCAGCTGGGACTAAAGGGAGACCCTGTCTCAAAAAGACCAAAAAAAAAAAAAAAAAAAAAAGAAAGAAAGAAAGAAGAAAGAAAGGTTGAAGGCTAACTGGGTTACATGTTATTCTTTCCCTCAAAAAAAAAAAAAAAAAAAAAACCAGGTATGATGATAATCTCAGTGCTGGGGGAGAGGGAGCAAAGAGATGCAGATTCCCGGGGCTTACTGGCCAGCCGGCCTAGTCTAATAAGGAGTTCTAGAGTGTGAGAAACCCCATCTCAAAAAACAATTTAAAGGGGTGAATGCCTCCTGAAGAACAAAACTTGAAGTCGTCCTCTGCACACAAATACACATAAAAAACAAAACCCGTGTATAATAATAGTAATAATAATAATAATAAAATAAGTATCGAGGCCCTGCATGGTGGCGCACGCATTTAACCCCAGCACTTAGGAGGCAGTCAGGTGGATCTCTGTGAGTTCAAGTTCAGCCTGGTCTACAAAGTAAGTTCCAGGACAGCTGGGGCTACAGGGAGACCTTGTCTCAAAAACATAAAAAAAAAGTATTGAATTTTGAGCGCTCTTTAAAAATGTAAATATAGTGGGCTGGAGAGATGGTTCAGTGGTTAGGAGCACTGGGTGCTCTTGCAGGGGACTCAGGTTCAATTCCCAGCACCCACACGGAGGATAACAAGCATCCATAACTCCAGTTGCAGGGGAATCAGATCCCCTCTGACCTTGATGGGCTTGCTCTCAGGGTGTAGTTACATGCAGGCAATGCACTCATATACATAAAATTACAAAATAAGTAAAAAATGTAAACATGAAGCTGGATCGATGGCTCAGCAGCTAAGAGCGCTGGTCGCTCTTACAGAGCCAGTTCCCAGCATCCACCACTCACAACTGTCTGTCACTCCAGTTCCAGGGGGTCTAACGTCCTTTTCTGGCCTCTGTGGGAACCAAGCATGCCCATGGTACACATACATGCATGCAAGCACTTAAACACACAAAATAATTTTTTAAAAAACACATCTCCAACATATGTGGTTCCATGTCCATATGTTTTTATCAATATGTGTCAAAAGGAGTGAAAGATTACAAACTGTAGGCCCTGGGTCATATTTTGAGGAGAGTTGGATGGAACATTGGAGGAGTGCTTGTTTGCTTTCTTGGCTCCTTGAGTTCCAGCCTTTCTCATCTGTCATAGGTTTATGCTAAACAATTAATAAAACAAAAATGCATGCTTTTCTTGAGCTTTCTCCTGTTTACCTTTAGCAGAAGGAAAAGACATGATGAAATTCTGAATTGCATCTTAGATGTGTTTGGTTTAAGGATCGCTGTTTTTAAGTAAGTACACATTCCACCACTGTTCCTCATGGACTTAAACCATCATGTGCCTCAGAGCTGCCACACTCATGCAAAGCCACACAGGTCTGCACTTCATAATCTCTCAAGAAAAAAGATCTGACACCCACTTGTGTCATAAGTGCTGCTTCAATCCAATCCTTAGTTGTGCAGTCCTCCATAATAAATTCTGTGTTTGTAAAACCCTGAATCATCTTCTCTTCCTCAACTGAGCTGTGCTACAGAATGGCCCTTCAGAGAGGAAGACGGGTCAAGACATCTCTTTTTAGGACTTTCTCCTCCTCATCTAACTTGCTATATGCAGGAGCAAGGAAAACAGGGTCTAGGAACACTCCTACTTGATTGCTGCTGTCCTAATGTGACATCACCCTCTCTGAATCTGGCAAGTTCTGTTGTGAGTTGTTCCCAGGCTCCTTGAGGGCCATCTTATGGTCAGCTCCCTTGCTGTGGGCAGAGGTCCTTCCTTAGCTGGTGACCCTTTCTACAGTCTTCTGTGCATTGCTGGCAATTTGTTCAAACCATGCCGAGCTCCCTTTGGATCACCCAGGTCAACACTGTTCTGTGGGTTTCATACAGCTAGGGGCCTGCTGCATGCATGCCCACCTTGTTGGGAGGGACTCTGAGTCATGCTCTGCTGTCTATAACAGCCAGTGGCCTGACTTTTATGTTTCACGACTTGGGGAAACAAATAATCTTTCTAGCTGTTCCTCTGATGCCTGTGCCCTAGAGTTAGGGTCACACAGCCACATGAAAGTGGACCCTGAGAAATCCCCTTCTGAAAAGGTGCCCTTTACAAGCTCTCCCGTGGTCCACCCAAATCCCAGTGACTGATTCTCCTGGGGGCACTGTTCTATGGGTGAACACATTCATAGTTGAAAAACAAGTCCCCAATAGTTTCTTGGAGTGTTTCCTTGGATCTTGGTCATCAGCAGCTTATTTTTGAATTTTGCTTACACGGTATCTGAGTGTGTCTACGGAAGTGTCCACATGAATAGCGTATTCTATTTGCTTACTTCTTTGTTGACTTTTAAACAAATATTGAACATTTTTTTACACTACATGTAGAAATAGAATAACAATTTGAAAGTTTCAATTTCTGTGGGAAAAAATGAATCAAATGAAACACCCCTCAATGACCTAATTATATCCCACTAGGTCTGTCCTCTTTACCCCGCCCCCCATATTGTATTACCACATTGGGTTCCAAGCTCCTAGCAGGGAAACCCTTGGGACAATCACTCAAACCATAGCCAAATCTTAGAATAGTTCGTTCCAGTCAGTGACTAGGAACCTAAACTGAGAAATATCATTTTCTCTCTTTCCTCTTCACTGTCTTATTGGAAAAGGACCCTCCATAGCCCTAACTGTACTTGCACTGAACCTGATCAAAACATCCACCTCAGAACTGAGGGCAGGATGAAGAGCAGTGTCTGTCCTAGGCTGAGGCTGAATTAGAATGACTCTAGCTCAGCAGCAACCCGTGGAGGGGAAACCTTCAGGCTGAAATAAGCATGAATTTGAAGGCTTGTTTCATTTTAATCTCCTGGTCTTTCTGAATTTTGTCAGTCGACAAAATTTGTTAACTGTGTCTATCTGACATGGCCATGGGGTGCAGAAACAGCTGGTTAAAATCATTCTGGATGTGCCTGTGTGTGAAGGTGTTTGTGGATGAGATTAGCATTTGAATGAGTAAGCTATGCAAAGCACTTGCAGTCCTTAGTGAAGGTGGACTGCATCCTAGGAGCTGAAAGCCAGAATGGAACAAAAGCTGAGCTCCCCCCGTAAGAGGGTCAGCTTCCAGCCTCAACACCGTTGAACTGGGATTTCAGGATTTTCTGCCCTTACCCTGGACCAAAACACTGGTGTTTCCCAAGTCTCTCACCTGTCAGCCTTCAGCCTGGAACACTGTTGGCTTTCCTGGGTCTGAGCTTGTTGGCTCCACCTCATATATCCTGAAACTTCTCAGCCTCCATAATCCCCTGAATCAATTCCTTGTAATATATATATATATATATAATATAATATATATAATATAGATATAAGATATATATTATATACTGTATGCCACATGGACACACACACACACAACCTATTATACATGTGTGTGTGTGTGTCCATGTGCAATATAAATATTGACAGGTAATAGATGCCTCCCAACTTAGAATGTCATTATATCCTAATAAACTCATTGTCATTGGAAATATCCTAATTTGAAGCTGCTTGGGATCCGCCTGACCAGACAGTCTTAGTTGATAACTCAGCACATGTAGAGTTTCGATTTTCTCTCCCTGGGTCCTATGGCTCCCTGCAGCTGCCCAGGTTCCTAGGAGAGGATTGCACTGTATATTACCAAATCCGGGAGAAGAACAAAATGCAACAGCTAAGTTACAGTTTCTGTAGAATATTTGTTGTTCTTCTTTCACCCTGAAGTGGTAGATTTTTTAAAATTTTATTTATTTTTTATGTGTATGAAATATACTGTCTGCATGCAGGTCTGTGTACCCTTATGCAAAAGGCTGCATCAGAAGAGGGCGTCAGATTTCCCTGGAACTGGAGTTAAAGATGGTTCTCAGCCACCATGTGGGTGCTGGGGATTGAACCCAGGTCCTCTGCAATAGCAGTCGATGCTCTTAACTGCTAGGGCATCTCTCTCCAGCCCTGAAGTTGAAAGATTTTAAGTAGAACTATGGAAATTTAGGAACCATTTTATATATGCATATGTAAATATCCTGTTGATTTTGCTTCTCTAGAGAACGTTGGCTCACAGAAGTGGGACATACTTTCTCCACCTTGTAATTTCGTTATATCTATTGTATTAGTCTAATATTTTCCTTATATAAATGAATATCTAAATTGGAGAACTTTATAGAGAAAAGAGGTTTACTTTATATCAGAGTTGTAGAACTCTAAGGTCAAAGCCCCATGTCTGGTGATGGCCTTCTTCCTGGAAGAGTTCTGAGGTACAGGGCATCAAATAGCAAGAGACAGGCAGTGTGTCATGTTGTGTGTGTGTTGTGTGTGTGTGTGTGTGTGTGTGTGCATGCGTCTGTGTCTGTGTCTTCTCATATTTTTCTTATGAAGTTACTAATGTTCAATCATGGAGCTCCATGCTGATTAATTTAGCCCTAGCCACCCCCAAAGGTCCCATCTCTAAACACGATAGATTGTTTCCACCTTTCCTAACTTCACAATGGAGATTAAAGTCCAATGCATGAAGCCCTAGGGACCAGGACATTTAAGCCACATTCAAACCATAACAATAATTAACAAAAACCAGGCAAAACTAAGTAAAAACACATATTACTATGCTCAGCTCAGAAGGTTGACTGAGCAATGTGAAGTAATATACCTGCCCTCTTCATAGTTTAGTAATTGTGGCCTAGATATTCTGATGAAAACCCATACTCTTTTTTCTTTCTATTTTTTAAAGCAATGTTATAAATACAACAAATATTACATTACAAATCAAATCTAGACCATGCCCCCCTCTCTGCCCCATCTCCACCAGAGCTCATTGCATTCTGCCAAACATGTTTTTTCATCTTTTTCTCAGTCCTCTTTTAACTATTGTTCAATGCAGAAGTATATGTTTTCGACAGAAGTCATGTTCAGTAAGTCTTGATGCGGGTTTTTCTGTTGTTGTTATTGTTGTTGTTGTTATCCTTCCAATATGCAAACCCAAAATATGCACATATGCATTGCCACATATACATAGGTTTTACCATCTTCAGTTTATGATTTTTTTCTTTATTAGGTTGAAGATTCATGTTTGAAGCTCCTGCTTGGCAGTCCAAACCACCATCAGTTCTGCCCTTGTTTTCCATGCTGGGGTTTTCCCTTCCATGGCACCAAATGAGGTCCAGGAAAAGCACCACGTCCTATCTTGATCAACATGTACTGTCTCCATGACACAGCCTGGGTAGTCCAACAATGGCAGTCTATACTCTGAAGGGCTGAAACCCCAGTAGTAGCTCAGTCCACCAAGCTGGATGTCTCAGCAGTCCCATTGGCACTGAAGTTTGGAGGATTTTGGAGAGACATGAGCTTCAGTCCATTATTGGAAAGTTGAAAAGCTTGTCTTCTCACATCTTTGAAGGATGGCAAAAGCATGGCAGCCACAGGGTAACTGCACTCGCCAGTAAGACAGGCAAACAACATGCTTTTTTTTTTTCTTCACTTTTTGTCTTTTTACAAGATTTCAAGTTTTATACCTGAAGTACAATTTCTCGGACTTACTATTTATTTATTTCTGGTTATACTTTCCTTTTGGATGTTTAAGGCCACACAGTAAAGCCCAGATTAACCATGGTTTTTTGTTTTCTCAAGGTCAGTTGAAGATCTGGTCTCAAGGGTCACTTAGTTTTTTGGGGGGTGAGGGAGCCCCGGCTCTCTTCTGGCTTTTCAATCACCAGTTCCCATCCTACTCAAGGACAAAATCAGTCTTGCTGGACCTGGTTCCCTTTTTGAAGCAATGAGCAGATTTACAATCTTTTAAAGACCAGACACTGTGAAGTCCTGTTAGTGGATCTCCAAGACCTCCCTGCACAGAAGACTAGTGACTCACATTTGCAGGACATTCAAGAGATGCCCCCATGCACAGTCCCCTGGGACTTAGTTGACCTCTGAGAGGCAATGAACAAAGTTATTCCTTAAGACTGCGCAAATTGTATGGGCATAGGTATGGGCATAATATGGGCATTAAGCATCCAGAAAGGCTGAGTTATACCAGCCTGATACTTTTAATTAGTTTATAATATTTTAGAAAATGCTTGGACAGAAGCTCAAGCAGCCCTTGTATAAAAATACTAAGAAGCACGCCTATAAAATGATATGTGGTTAGACATAATGTCATGACAAACTAGTTTTTCCACATTCCTTTGATCTTATATTACTCTAAAATACACATACATATCCTTCATTCATATACCAACCTAACTCTGAAAAAAATGGTAACTTAGTTCTAGAACCTGTTAGGGATTCACATTATAAGAGACAGTTGTTTTTAGATCAAGATAATCATTAACGTTGCTCAGTTTGTTATTACAACTAGGTAACTGGCACTAGCATCCACAGATGAGAACTATGTTACTTTCACTTAAATGATATCTTCCTTTCCATCCATTTACCTGCAAAGTTCATGATATCACCTTTTCTTCACTGCTGCATAGAACTCCATTGTGTAGATGTACCACATTTTCTCTTTCCACTGGTCAGTTAGAGGCACTTGGTTGGTTCCAGCTCTTTGCTATTGTAAGAGAGACTGCATAAAACATGGCTGTGCATGTATCTCTGCAGTAAGATGAGACTTGTGGTATACACCCAGGAGTGGTATGACTGGGTCAGGTGGCAAGCTCATTTTGAGTCTTCCCAGGGTTCCCACACGGCTTTCCATAGTGGCTATACAAGTTTACATTTCCACCAGCAGTGATGAGTGTTTCCCTTTCCCACAATCTCTCCAGACTTGGTATCATTTGTTTTCTTGAACCTAGCCAGTCGTATTGGAGTAAGATGATATCTTAAAGTGGTTTAATTTGCATTTCCTTAATTATTAGCACATTGAACACTTTTTAAGAGTTTCTCAGCCATCTCTATTTCCTCACTTGTGAATCTCTGTTTCAGTTTTTTTTCTATTTGGTCCTGTTTTTTCTTCTTTTGTTTTTTTGAGTAGTTTATATATTTAAAATCAATGCTTTGTCAGATGTATCTGCAGTGAAGGTTTTCCCCACTCTGTGGGTTTCTCTTAACTTCTTTGATGTTTCTTTCTGTACAGAAGTTTTAGTTTAATGATGTCCCATTTGTCAGTTGTCGATCTTATTTTCTTGCACAGCTGCTGTCTGATTAGGAAGTCCTTTCCTATGCCTATGTCTTGCAGGCTGCTGCCAAACTTTTTTCTTCAACTGCCTTTCAGAGTTTGGGGGTTTATTTGAGGTCTTTGATCCACCTGGATTGACTTTTGTACAGGGTGAGGTAGGGGTTTAATTTCATTCTTCTACAAGTGGTGATCCAGTTTTGCCATACCACTTGCTGAGATGCTGTCTTTCCTCCATTGTGTCTTCTTGGCCCCCTCGTCAAATATGAGGTGGCTGAAATGTGTGTGTTCAAGTTTGGATCTTTTTTTTTTTTTTTTTTTTTTTTAATTTTATTTATTTCCGTATGTGTACAGAATGTATTGTCGCATGCAAGTCATGTGCACCCGTGACGTGCAATGCTGCGGAGGTCTAGAAGAGGTGTCGGACTCCCCTGGAACTGGAGTTCTCCTGGAATTGGAGTTTCAGACGGCTCTCGGCCGCCATGTGGTGCTGGGGATCGAACCCGGGTTCTCTGCAAGAGCAGTCGTGCTCTTAACCGCTAGGCCATCTCTCCAGCCCTGGATCTTCAGTTTTGTTCCATTGGTCAAGGATCTGTTTTTGTTGCCAGTACCAAGCTGTTTTATGACTCTAGCCCGTAGTATAGTTTAGTCTGGTATAGAGTCTCCTGTATTGCTCTTTTCACTCAGGGTTGCTTTGGCTATTCGGGTCTTTTGTTTTTCCATATGAAATTAAGGACTTTCTTCCAAGCTGTGAAGAAACTCTTGGGGACTTTAGCTGGGATTTGTTGAATTGTATATTAGTTTGTGTAGAATGGACATTTTATATATTAATTTTCCCAATCCATGAGCATCGGGAGGTTTTTCCATCTTCTAAACTTTCTTCATTTTCCTTCAGGGATTAAAAATTTTTTGTTGTAGAGATCCTTGGTGTCTTTGTAGGTCGTTCCTAGTATATTATTGTTTTTGAGGCTATTGTGAGTGGGGAAGGTCTCCTTGTATTCTTTCTTCAGTTGCTTGTTGTTGTATAAAAAAGGCTACTGATTTTCTAGGTTAATTGTATCCTGCCACTTTACTGAACTCTTAATCGTTTCTAGGAGTTTTCTGGTGGAGTTTTAGCATCCCTTAAGTAAACAATCATATCATCAGCAAAAAGGGATAGCTTGACTTCCTTTTTTCCAATTAGTATTCCTTTAAGTTCCCTTTCTTGCCTTATTGCCCTAGCAAATGTTCAAGCACTATATTGAAAAGGAGTGTTGAAGGGGGCAGCCTTGCCGAGTTCCAACCTTTAAGGGGAATGCTTCTGTCTTTCTCCATTTAGGATGATGGTTGGCTGTGGGTTCCTTGTATGGCTTTGATAACATTGAGGAATGAGTCCCTCTAATCAATTCCCTCCTAGACTTTATTTTTTTTTTAATTTTTTAATTAATTTTATTATATTCTGATAGGGTTGATGTCCTGTCTGCATGCAGTTTGTCAACCCGTGTCGTGCAATGCCTTGCGGGGTGTCAGAAGAGGATGTCGGATCCCCTTGGAAACTGAGTTTCAGACGTTCTCGTCCGCCATTGTGGGTGCTGGGGATCGAAACCCGGGTTCCTCTTGCAAGACGGTTCGGCGCTCTTAACCGCTAGGTCCATATCTCCAGCCCCCCCTCCCTAGGACTTTAAGGCATGAAGTTTTGCGAATTTTTGTCAAAGCTCTTTTCTCCACATTATATTTTTGTTTTTTTTCTTTTTTTTTTTTCTTAGTCCATTTATGTGTTTATGTTATTTATTGGATTTTTTGTGCTGGAACCATCCCGTATCTCTGGTATGAATCCAAACTCAGTCATGGTGGATGATCATTTTGACCTGGGTTCTGATGCAGTTGAAGTATTTTGGTTGAGAATTTTTAGCAATCTGTGTCTTAATGAGATGTGGGCTATACTTTTCAACTTTTGGTTGCATCTTTGCTCTGTTTTGGTATTAGAGTTAAAAAACAAAAAAAATGCTGGTTCAGAGATAATTTAGATTCCCCTCTGCTGGTCCTTCTAACAATTTGAGCAATAATGATTCTAAGTCTTCTTTAAATGTTTATAGAATTCTACCATGAAACCATATGGGCCAGGTCTTTTTTTATTAGTTGGGAGGTTTCTATTACATTTTCAATTTCTTCCATATATTAGGGTCTGTTTAAACTGTAAATCTTTTTTTTGGTTGAGCTTTGGTGAATTCCCAGGATTTCAGATATTCAGTCCATTTCTCTAGGTTTTCTAACTTAGTAGAAGTATATGTTTTGAAGTATTCCCATATGATTGTCTGGGATCTTTTCTTTTTTTCTTTCTTTCTTTCTTTCTTTTTATTTTTTTTTTTTTTTTTTTTTTCTTTTTGAGACAGTTCCAAGCTTCTGGAACTCCTCTGTAGACCAGGCTGGCCTTGAACTCACAAGATCTGTCCGTCTCTTGCCTTCCCAAATGCTAGGAATTAAAGGCATGCGCCAACCATGCCTGGCCTGTCAATTGTCTGTTGTGATTTAAATTTCGGGGGCCTTTTTCATTCGGATTCTATTGATGGAGTTGCTCATCTTTTCTTTTGGTTAAACTGATCTAGAGGGCTGTCTATCTTGTTTATTCTCTCAAAGAACAATCTTTTGGAGCTTCATTGACTTTTTATATTGTTTTCTTTGTTCTATTTTCATTGATTTTCTGCTCTGATTTTTGTTATTCTTCCTTTCTGTTGCATTAGGGTTCAATCTGTTGTTGCCTCTCAAGTGTTTTTAGCTGCAGGTTAGATTGTTTATTATGTGCTTTCTTTTCTACTTAGGACCAGGGCTTAATTTAAACTTACCTCTTAGGACTGCTTTTTAAAGTATCCCATGGTTTTTATTGTGTTTTATTGTCATTCACTTCCAGGAATGCTTTTAATTTCTTTCTTTATCTCTTCCTTGACCCATTTCCATTATTCAAGGTGTGTTGTTTAGTCTCCATGGTTCTTATAGATAGAGGGCTTACCTTGGTGTTAATATTGAGCTTTTGCACTGCAGTCTGATAGAATCGCATGAAATTATTTCAATTCTTTTTGTATTTGTGGAGGTTTCCTTCTGTTGTCCCAGTATGTGGTCGAATTTTGGAGACCTGTTCCATGGATGTGCTGAGTAGGAAAGTGTATTCTCTGGTATTAGGGTGGAATATTTGGTAGATTGTCTGTGAGGTCCATTTGATGTATTATATCATTCAGCTCACATGTCTCTCTGTTTATACTTCGTCCAGTTGACCTGTCAAAGGGCTCAGGTGGGTATTGAAGTCCCCTCATATGAGTGTACTGGGGTTATCTGTGCCTTGTGGTCCTTGGGAGAATGTCTTTATAAAGTTTGTTACACCAGAGTTTTGGAGCATATATCATTCATTAATTTGTGAAATTTCATGGCTGAATTTGTTCCTTGATAAAAATTGTAATGGCCTTCTTTGTTCTTCTGATTTCTTTACTTTTGAAGTCTATTTTGTCTGATAATTAAAATTTAGCAACACCTGCTTTCTTTTTGGTACCATTTACTTGGAATTATTTTCCATTCCTTTCAACTTTAAGGTGGCTGCCTGCCTTGGAAGGTAAGATGCATTTCTTGTAGACAGCATATCAATAGGTTCTGTTTTCTAATCCAATCTCCCAGTCATGTCTTTATTGGGGAATTTAGTCCATAGATATTTAAGTTTATGATCTGATAGTTTGTGCTGGCTTCCTTTTACCTTATTTTCCATTTGCAGCTTTGGTTTAGGTTTCTACTCTTGCAGTTATGCTTTTATTTGATTTTCTCTTTCTTTAGCGTGCCTGGGGATGGGTTGCCTCCTTCTTCTGTCCTTGAATTGCTTTCACAGTATTCTCTGAAGGGTTTGTCTTCCGGACATATATTCTTTCAACTTCTTTATTTTGGCCATGGAACGGTTTTCTCTCTCCTTCAACTACAATCGACATTTTTGCTGGGTATAGTAACCTGGGTTTGGCATCTGTAGTCCTTTAACACTGGAATGCTTTCTCCACATTCTTCTTGCCTTTCATAGTGTTTGCACTGAGAAGTCAGTATGTAATTCTAATGTGTTTTCCCCTTATATGAAACTTGTTTTTATCTTGTGGCTTTAAGGAATTTGTCTTTGTTTTTGGGCGTCTAGCATTTAACTATGATATGGCGTGGAGAGTTTCCTTTTCAGATCTTGTCTGTTTTGAGTTCTATGCTTCTCGATTGTATGGGTTTTGTCTTTTTTTTAGTTGGGAAAATTCTCATCTATTATTCTGTGACCCAGATTTGTTCAATACCATTCTCTTGAGATTCTTCTCTTCCCTTTATTCCTATTTGATTGTGGAGGTTTGATCTTTTCAATAGTGTCCCACAGTTTCCTGGTTGTCCACTTTTGTGTATTTTTAAATTTTCCATAATCTTTACTTTGATGTTTTAGTTGTTCTGTGTTATCTTCCAGGTCTATTATTCTTTGGTCTGCTTCCTCCATTTTCTACTTCTGAGGCTTTCCATTCCTTTCCTCTTGATTGCGTGAGTGTTGATTTCCTTTTTATTTTCATTTTCTCCATTTTTTTAGTTCTTTCCACTTCCTTTTGGAGCTTCTCAATCTCTTCTATAGCTCTTGCTTCGATTGTTGGTTTCCTTATCTTTTTCAACATGGGATTCATTTTTCAGTGTTTCCATTTCCTTCCAGAGTTTGTCATTCTCTCTCTCTAAGTACCTTCTTGACTTTTTCATTCTCTTTTCTTAATTTCTTTGATTTTGCTCTTATACTCTGGACTTCTTGTAAGTATGTCCACAATTGTACTTCTAATACTGTGTCCTGGGCCATTCCCCAGGGGGATCCACTGTAGGGAATCTTCCACAGGGTTCGCCAAGCTTGGTGTGGAATTATCCAATTATCCTGCACCTTTCCCATTTGTGTCTCTTCTTCGTGTCCCTGGCATATGGGTTCTCCTTTGCCTGTATTCCAATGTGAATCCCAAATGCCTCCTCACTATGTTGAAAGCTTGCTTTGCTTGCCTTCTTCAGATGCCTTTGTTGTTCGTTTGATTGATTTGCTTTATCCTTTTCTCCTGGCTTATGAGTTGTAACTTCAAGCTTTGGCTTTCTATTGAAGTCTAGCTCATCTCTTCCTTTTCTGTTCTGAAGGTTCTCCAAGAATCCACTTGGACACTTCCTTTTGGCAATCCCAGTTGGGGGGTGGGGTGGGGTGGTGTTGGTGGTTTGCTGTTTTATCCCAGACCTGGAACCCTATGCTTCAGTTGTCTATGGAGATCCCCGAGTGCTTCAAGACTCACACAAACCCACCTTTATACCCCAAAAGCTTTTTGGGAGGCAAACTCTGCCCCCACAGCCACACAGCCATTCAGGCCAGAGACAATGAAATCAAAAATCAAACAAATCCCACCTGAGCTGAAGCACCCAGCTTCCTACCTTGCTTCGGGGTCTTGGGAGATCCCCAATCTCAAGACTTACACAAACCCACCCTTTGTACCAGCTGGGAGGACAACTCCGCCCCCATCATCACACAAGCCAATCGGGCCAAAGACAATGAAATTAAATCAAACAATCTGCCTGGCCTGAGCACCCAGCTCCTACCTGTGCTTAAGTTGGTCTTGGGAGATCCCCCTTATTTCTTTCTTTATTTCCTTCCTTGACCCATTCCATTATTCAGGAGAGTGTGTTTAGTCTCCATTGTGTTTCTTGTAGCAGTAGGGCTTATCCTGGTGTTTGATATTGAGCTTTAGCACTGTGGTCTGATAGAATAGATGAAAAATTATTTCATTTTTGGTATTTTGTGTGTGTTTTTTTTTTCTGTGTCCCAATATATTTGGTCAGTTGTGGAATGTTCCGTGGGGTGCTGGAGTAAAAGTGTATTCTCTGGTATTGGGTTATTATCTCTGAATATTCAGTAGATGTCTTGTGAGGTCCATTGGTGTATATGTATCATTCAATTTCAGGATGTCTCTCTGTTTAATTCTTTGTCCGCGTTGACCTGTCCAAAGGGTTCAGTGGATATTGAATTCCCCTACTATGAGTTCACTGGGGTTAATCTGTGCCCTGTAGTCCTTGGAGATTTCTTTTATAAAGTTTTGTTCACCAGAGTTTGGTGCATAATATATTCAATATTGGTGAATTGTTCCTTTTGATAAAGATGTAATGGCCTTCTTTGTCTCTTCGATTTCTTTTATTTTGAAATCTATTTTGTCTTGATTATTAAATCAACACCTGCTTTCTTTTCATATCATTTGCTTAGAATATTTTTTCCATTGCTTCATTTAAGGTGGTGCCATCCTTGAAGGGTAGATTGAGTTTCTTGTAGACAGCATGTGAGATGGGTTCTATTTCCTAATCCAATCTCCCAGTCTTATTGTCTTTTGACTGGGGAGTTCTGTCCATAATATTTAAGGTTATTAGCTGAAAGGATTGTGTTGCTTCCTGTCACCTTATTATCCATTTGCAATTTTGGTCTAGGTCTTCTACTTCTGCCAGTTATGCTTTTATTGATTCTCTTTCTAGGTGCCTGGGATAGTTGCTCCTTTCTTCTCTCATTTTGTAAATTCTCAAGTTTATCTCTGAAGGTTTGGTCTTCCGGACATGTATTTATTCATCTTGTTATGTCTTTGAAGGTTTTCTCTCTCCTTCAACTATAATTGACATTTTTTTATTGCTGGGTAATATAACCTGGGTTGGCATCTATAGTCGTTTAACACTGGGATGCTTTGCTCCATGTTTCTTCTTGCTTTCATAGTTTTTGCACTAAGAAGTCATTTGTAATTCTGATGGGTTTCCCTTAATATGTAACTTGTTTTTCTCTTATGGCTTTAAGATTTTGTTTCTTTGTTTGGGCATCTTGATTTTATTAATTTTTTTTCTGTATGTCGTATGAATGTACTGTCTGCATGCAAGTTTGTTGCACCCGNACTGTCTGGTCAGGCGGATCCCAAGCAGCTTCAAATTAGGATATTTCCAATGACAATGAGTTTATTAGGATATAATGACATTCTAAGTTGGGAGGCATCTATTACCTGTCAATATTTATATGTGCACATGGACACACACACACACATATATACATGTGTGTGTGTGTGTCCATGTGCACATATAAATATTGACAGGTAATAGATGCCTCCCAACTTAGAATGTCATTATATCCTAATAAACTCATTGTCATTGGAAATATCCTAATTTGAAGCTGCTTGGGATCCGCCTGACCAGACAGTCTTAGTTGATAACTCAGCACATGTAGAGTTTCGATTTTCTCTCCCTGGGTCCTATGGCTCCCTGCAGCTGCCCAGGTTCCTAGGAGAGGATTGCACTGTATATTACCAAATCCGGGAGAAGAACAAAATGCAACAGCTAAGTTACAGTTTCTGTAGAATATTTGTTGTTCTTCTTTCACCCTGAAGTTGGAAGATTTTTTAAATTTTATTTATTTTTTATGTGTATGAATATACTGTCTGCATGCAGGTCTGTGTACCCATGTCATGCAAAGCTGCATCAGAAGAGGGCGTCAGATTCCCCTGGAACTGGAGTTAAAGATGGTTCTCAGCCACCATGTGGGTGCTGGGGATTGAACCCAGGTCCTCTGCAATAGCAGTCGATGCTCTTTACCACTAGGGCATCTCTCCAGCCCTGAAGTTGAAAGATTTTAAGTAGAACTATGGAAATTTAGGAACCATTTGTATATATGCATATGTAAATATCCTGTTGATTTTGCTTCTCTAGAGAACGTTGGCTCACAGAAGTGGGACATACTTTCTCCACCTTGTAATTTCGTTATAATTATTGTATTAGTCTATATTTTCCTTATATAATGAAATATCTAAATTGGAGAACCTTTATAGAGAAAAGAGGTTTACTTTATATCAGAGTTGTAGAACTCTAAGGTCAAAGCCCCATGTCTGGTGATGGCCTTCTTCCTGGAAGAGTTCTGAGGTACAGGGCATCAAATAGCAAGAGACAGGCAGTGTGTGCATGTGTGTGTGTGTGTGTGTGTGTGTGTGTGTGTGTGTGTGTGCATGCGTCTGTGTCTGTGTCTTCTCATATTTTTCTTATGAAGTTACTAATGTTCAATCATGGAGCTCCATGCTGATTAATTTAGCCCTAGCCACCCCCAAAGGTCCCATCTCTAAACACGATAGATTGTTTCCACCTTTCCTAACTTCACAATGGAGATTAAAGTCCAATGCATGAAGCCCTAGGGACCAGGACATTTAAGCCACATTCAAACCATAACAATAATTAACAAAAACCAGGCAAAACTAAGTAAAAACACATATTACTATGCTCAGCTCAGAAGGTTGACTGAGCAATGTGAAGTAATATACCTGCCCTCTTCATAGTTTAGTAATTGTGGCCTAGATATTCTGATGAAAACCCATACTCTTTTTTTCTTTTATTTTTTAAAGCCAATGTTTTATTGAAGCTCTGTGCATTTCATACAAAATTACATTACAAATCAAATCTAGACCCATGCCCCCCTCTCTGCCCCCATCCCACCAGAGCTCATTGCATTCTGCCAAACATGTTTTTCATCTTTTTCTCAGTCTCTCTCAAAATTCTTCATGCAGAAGTTTACTGTTTCGAGCAGAAGTTCATGGTTTCAGTAAGTTCTTTGATGCGGTTTTTTCTGTTGTTGTTATTGTTGTTGTTGTTATTCCTTCCAATATGCATAACTCCAAAATATGCACATATGCATGCCACATATATCATAGGTTTTACCATCTTCAGTTTATGATTTTTTTTCTTTATTAGGTTGAAAGATGTCATGTTTGAAGGCTCCTGCTTGGCAAGTCCAAACCACCATCAGTTCTGCCCTTGTTTTCCATGCTGGGGTTTTCCCTTCCCATGGCCACCAAATGAGGTCCAGGAAGCACCACGTCCTATCTTGATCAACATGTACTGGTCTCCATGATACAGCCTGGGTAGTCCAACAATGGCAGTCTATACTCTGAAGAGGCTGAAACCCCAGTAGTAGCTCAGTCCACAAGCTGGATGTCTCAGCAGTCCGCATCTGGCACTGAAGGTTTGGAGGATTCTTGGAGAGACATGAGTCTTCAGTCCATATTGGAAGGTTGAAAAGCTGTGTCTTCTCACATCTTTGAAGGATGGCAAAAGCAGTGGCAGCCACAGGGTAACTGCACTCGCCAGTAAGACAGGCAAAACAACAGTGCTTTTTTTTTTTCTTTTCACTTTTTGTCTTTTTACTAAGATTTCAAGTTTTATACCTGAAGTACAATTTCTCAGGACTTACTATTTATTTATTTCTGGTTATACTTTCCTTTTGGATGTTTAAGGCCACACAGTAAGCCCAGATTAACCATGGTTTTTGTTTTCTCAAGGTCAGTTGAAGATCTGGTCCTCAAGGGTCACTTAGGTTTTTTGGGGGGGAGGGAGCCCCTGGCTCCTTCTGGCTTTTCAATCACCAGTTCCATCCACTCAAGGACAAAATCAGGTCTTGCTGGACCTGGCTTCCCTTTTTGAAGCATGAGCAGAGTTTACTCTTTATAGACCAGACACTGGCTGAAGTCCTGTTAGTAGATCTCCAAGACCTCCCTGCACAGGAAGACTAGTGACTCACATTTGCAGGACATTTCAAGAGATGCCCCCATGCACAGTCCCCTGGGACTTAGTTGACCTCTGAGGGCAAAGAACAAAGTTATTCCTTAAGAGTCTCAGTCAAATTAGTATGGGCATTAAGTATGGGCATTAAGCATCCAGAAAGGCTGAGTTATACCAGCCTGATACTTTTAATTAGTTTATAATATTTTAGAAAATGCTTGGACAGAAGCTCAAGCAGCCTTGTATAAGAAATACTAAGAAGCACGCCTATAAAATGAATATGGTGGTTAGACATAATGTCATGACAAACTAGTTTTTTCCACATTCCTTTGATCTTATATTACTCTAAAATACACATACATATCCTTCATTCATATACCAACCTAACTCTGAAAAAAATGGTAACTTAGTTCTAGAACCTGTTATGGGATTCACAATATAAGAGCCCAGTTGTTTTAAGATCACATTAACGTTGCTCAGTTTGTATTACAACTAGGTAACTGGCACTAGCATCCACAGATGAGGAACTATGTTACTTCACTTAACATGATATCTTCCTGTTCCATCCATTTACCTGCAAAGTTCATGATGTCACCTTTCTTCACTGCTGCATAGAACTCCATTGTGTAGATGTACCACATTTTCTCTATCCACTGGTCAGTTTAGAGGCACTTGGGTTGGTTCCAGCTCTTTGCTATTGTAAAGAGAGCTGCAATAAACATGGCTGTGCATGTATCTCTGCAGTAAGATGAGACTTGTGGGTATACACCCAGGAGTGGTATGACTGGGTCAGGTGGCAAGCTCATTTTGAGTCTTCCCAGGGTCCTCCACACGGCTTTCCATAGTGGCTATACAAGTTTACATTTCCACCAGCAGTGGATGAGTGTTTCCCTTTCCCCACAATCTCTCCAGCACTTGGTATCATTTGTTTTCTTGAACCTAGCCAGTCTTATTGGAGTAAGATGATATCTTAAAGTGGTTTTAATTTGCATTTCCTTAATTATTAGCAACATTGAACACTTTTTCAGATGTTTCTCAGCCATCTCTATTTCCTCACTTGTGAAGTCTCTGTTCAGCTCTTCACTCCATCTATTCAGTGGGTCATTTGTTTTCTTCTTTTGTTTTTTGAGTAGTTTATATATTCTAGAAATCAATGCTTTGTCAGATGTATCTGCAGTGAAGGTTTCCTCCCACTCTGTGGGTTTTCTCTTCACTTCCTTGATTGTTTCTTTCATTGTACAGAAGCATTTGAATTTAATGAGGTCCCATTTGTCAGTTGTCGATCTTATTTCTTGCACAGCTGCTGTCTGATTTAGGAAGTCCTTTCCTATGCCTATGTCTTGCAGGCTGCTGCCAACTTTTTCTTCAACTGCCTTCAGAGTTTGGGGTTTCATTTTGAGGTCTTTGATCCACCTGGAGTTGACTTTTGTACAGGGTGAGAGGTAGGGGTTTAATTTCATTCTTCTACGTCCCACAGGGTGATCCAGTTTTGCCATACCACTTGCTGAAGATACTGTGTTCCCTCCATTGTGTCTTCTTGGCCCCCTCGTCAAATATGAGGGGGCTGAAAATGTGTGTGTTCCGAAGTTTGGATTTTTTTTATTTTTTTGTTTTTTTTTGTTTTTTTTGTTTTTAATTTTATTTATTTCCGTAGGTGTATGAATGTAATTGTCTGCATGCAAGTCCTGTGCACGCCCGTGACGTGCAAATGCTGCGGAGGTCCAGAAGAGGTGGTCGGACGCCCCCTGGCAACTGAGTTTACTCCGGAGAATTGGAGTTTCAGACGGCTCTCGGCCGCCATGGTGGGGGTGCTGGGGATCGAACCCGGGTTCCTCTGCAAGAGCAGTACGTGCTCGTAACCGCTAGGCCCATTTCTCCAGCCCCATGGAATCTCAGTGTTTGGTTCCATGGTCAATAGGTCTGTTTTTTGTGCCTCGTACCAAGTTGTTTTTTGACTCTAGCCCTGTATATAAGTTTGAGTCGGTTAGAGTTGCCCTCCGTATGCTCTTTTCATTCAGGGTTGTTTGGCTATTCGGTGTCTCTTTGTTTTTCAATAGGAATTAAGGACTTCTTCCAAGCCTGTGAAGAAACTTTGGGGACTCTTACTGGATTGTGTGAATTGTATATATGGTAGTTTGTGTAGAAGTGGACATTTTTAGGTACTATTAATTTTCCACAATCCCTGAGCCATGGGAGGTTTTTCCTTTACTAATTAACTTTCTTAATTTCCTTCTTCAAGGGATTAAAAATTTTGTTGTGAGAGACCGTGGTGGTCTTTGGTAGGTTCGTTCCTAGTTTTAATTGTTTTTGAGGCTATTGTGAGTGGGGGAAGGTCTCCTTGTATTCTTTCTTCATTCTTTGTGTTGTGAAAAGAAGGCTACTGATTTTTCTAGGTTATTTGTATCCCTCTACTTTACTGAGACTCTTAATCGTTTCTAGGAGTTTTCTGGTGGAGTTTTATGCACCCTTAAGTAAACAATCATATCACACAAAAGGGATAGGCTTGACTTCCTTTTCCAATTAGTTTCCTTTAAGTTCCTCATTTCTTTGCCTTATTGCCCTAGCAAATGTTCAAGCACTAGTATTGAAGAAGGAGTGGGACAGGGGGCAGCCTTGCCGATGTCCACCTTTAAGGGGAAATGCTTCTGTCTTTTCGTCTCAATTTTGGATGAGTATGGCTGTGGGTTCCTGTATATGGCTTTGATACTTGAGGAATGAGCCCTCTAATCAATTCCTCTAGGACTTTATTATTTTTTTAATTTTTTAATTAATTTTTAATTTATTCTGATAGGGGTTTGAATGTCCTGTCTGCATGCGAGTTTGTACACCCGTGTCGTGCAAATGCCTTGGGGGTCAGAAGAGGATGTCCGGATTCCCCTGGAAATGGAGTTTCAGATGTTTCTCGTCCGCCATGTGGGTGCTGGGGATCGAACCCGGGTTCCTCTGCAAGACGGTCGGCGCTCTTAACCGCTAGGTCCATCTCTCCAGCCCCCCCCCGCTAGGACTTTAAAGGCATGAAGTTTGCGAATTTTGTCAAAGGCCTTTTTTTTTTTTTTTTTTTTTTTTTTTTTTTTTTTTTTTTTCTTTTAGGCCATTTATGTGTTTTATGATTTTTATTGATTTTTGTGCGGAACCATCCCGTATCTCTGGTATGAATCCAACTCAGTCATGGTGGATGATCAGTTTTGACCTGGGTCTGTAGCAGTTGAAGTATTTTGGTTTGAAGAATTTTTGCAATCTGTGTTTCTTAATTGAGATTGGGCTATACTTTTCAACTGTTTGGTTGCATCTTTTGCATCTGTTTTGGGGATTAGAGTTTAAAAAAAACAAAAAAAAATGCTGGCTTCAGAGAGGAATTTAGATGTCCCTCTGCTTGTGTCCTTCTAAACAATTTGAGCAATAATAATTGTAAGTCCTCTTAAAATGCCTTATAGAATTCTGA
>VZQC01013402.1:1087555-1163450 GCA_009823505.1 Rhizomys pruinosus
TTTTTTTGGTCTTTTTGAGACAGGGTCTCCCTGTAGCTCCAGCTGGCCTGGAACTCACTCTGTAGACCAGGCTGGCCTTGAACTCACAAAGATCCACCTGCCTCTGCCTCCCGAGTGCTAGGATTAAAGGCGTGCGCCACCACGCCCGGCAGGCCTCTGCTCTTAAAGGTTCTTGCATCTTATCATGTTGGGGTCCACACTCCCAGCATGGAAACCCTTGGGGGACACCTTGAAACCTCATCTAAACCCCAGGAAATAGACAACAGAATATTTGGAGAGCTAACATGGTGGCTGAGCCCCATCTCCACTGCTTCTGGTTAGGAAGCTGTAGGTGGGGCCTGGGAATTGGCATTTCTAACTAGTTCCCAAGTAGTGGGTGATGTTGCCTGCCCAGGGTTCCCACTCTAAGAACCACTGGTCTAGACAGGATAATTCTAGGAGCTATCAGTATAATGATAATACTTAAATCCGTGGGACTAGATGAGATTGCCTAATGAGACTGAACAGAGAAAGGAGAGCAAGAGGCTCCAGAGGGGGTTCTGGGCATGGGCAGAGAAGAGCCCACGGAGGCAGGGTGGGGAGGAGGAAGAAAGTCAGGAGCGTGCTGCGTTCTAGGGTCAGGACAAGTAGGGGGCTCAGTTTCAGATGGATGGATCATGACAAGAACTATTGAGAAGCAGAGAGAAACAAGAACAGAGCTATGGCCATCGATTCATCCCTAGTAGAAACACAGCCAAGGGCCAGTTCTGTGCAGCCATCTCACCTATGCCTGAAAAGGGGCACAGTCTCTGCTTGATCCGAAGGAAACAGCGTCTCAGACAGATTACGTCTGTTAGGGTGGCAAAGGGCCTCAGTCTTCTTTCCCTTGGCATCTTCGTGGAGTGAAGCCGACTTCATCTTCTCCTACTGTTGAAATCTGTAAGGAAAGACCTCAGAGTGAGCGTCTGCTAGATCTTCCCCACATGTTGGGTACTCCCTTCCTTCCAGTTCTCCTGACTCCCAACCTTGTCATTTACTTCCTAGCCTACTCCAGGCCTTCTTGGATGTCCACACCCATCTGCGATCAAGCATGACAGGGCCGAGCTAGACACAGGCCATGGTTTAAGGAAATGTTTAACTACTGCTACTGTCATTCTAACTTGCTGTGTTTGATGGTTCAAGCCCCCCCATGGCTGGTTTCAAGGCATCAGTGTGATATGATGGGGTTGGGATGAGACGCAGTCATCTGGCTTTCCTAAGCTGCGCGGAGTGTGGCTTTCAGAGCACCCCTGGAAGGATCTGAAGTGTTGGTTTTCAGTGGCATATTTCTTTTCCAAACACAGCTTTCTGGAAACAGCGCCTTGACCACAGCTGTGGGTACCTTAGGCCACGTGCTCAACCAGAGGAGATATTAACCCATCCCATCCTCAGAGTGGTCATCTGTCGTCATCCTCTATGTCCCATGCAGCTCAGAAGCAGGGTGGATGACAGCTGACGAGCTGATAGTCCTACCGCCCGCAGGTTTCTGGGGTCCGCAGTCCTTTTCCGTGAAGATGGTAGTCTTTCTTCTGCAGTCTGGGCGGTGTTTATGGCAGTCGAAGCGGCAGTGGGAAGCTGGATCTGGAATCAACCTTGGGGATTCTCTCTCCAGGTTGCAAAGATTTACAGTGGAGACCAGACACCGTGGGTCATTTCATGTCCCTGTGCTACTTTGTTTGGAAAAGAGAGGAGACCCGCCCTGTGTTCCTGCAGGTGGGAATGGCTGCAAAGTGTCAGTCCCGAGGGATGTGGGAGTCCGACTTCCCCAGGTAATTTCCTTTCATTATTTCTCCTTTACTCTTGGAAGCTTGGGCCACAGGGTGGGTCTCTTTAGAGGGACGAGATATGATAGAATATGATCCTGGATAGTGTTGTGGTGATATGACCTCATGCTACTTAGTGGGGGAACACAGAGCCTTTCTGGGAAGTGAGTGACTGGAACTGGAGTTTGGTGCTGTGGAAGGGTAGGCATGGCCGGGAAGCCAGATGAAACCTCAGAGACGATTTCTTTGCAATCTGATTTGATGACTGTTGTTTTGCAAGTGGAGGCAATTAGTTTGGGAATAAACTCTGTGGGTCAAGGTGGTTGGGTTGTGAAATAGAGAAGTCCGAGAAAGAATTACAATTCACTGCCTTGGGGGGAGCTATCGACATGGTCAAGCTTTGAGTCCCCCTGGTCCCAAGTGAACTGGGGCTTGAACCCAGGGTCTTATACACATGGTACATGGGAGGTAAGTGCTAAACCACTGAGCTACATCCCAAGCCTTTTAATTTTTTTCTTTTAGTTTTGAGACTGGGTTTCATGAAGTTACCCAGGCTGACCTTGAACTCACTCTACAACCCAATCAGGCCTTGAACTTCCTTCCTCAGTTTCTCAAGTAGCTGGGATTAAGGACCTATGCACCAGGCCCAATACACAGTCAAGTGTTAGCTAGAAGCACCTTGACACTGGTTGAAGAGGCATCTGGAAAGGATGAAACTACAGGCTGTGGTTGACTTCATGGGTGGGCAAATTTCATGACAGGACTGTCATGAAATACATATACATATATATATATATAATGAGATATATATATATATATATATATATATATATTGTGCAGAAGTAAAACTCTATGGTCTGCCAGAGGTGCTCCTGTTCGAGTGCTGCCTACTTTCTTCCAATGCTCTCAGGTGCAAATTTGCTCACACATGCATGCATGCAAATGTGCCAAAATAACACTAATATTCATAATAATACTTTGCAATTCCACACTGCCTTTCATCTGTAGATCTCAGGACACTTTGCAAGCATTCATTAATTCTCCCAGCATTCCTCTGAGGAAGGTAAATATTATTTTCCTCCCCTTTACAGATGAAGCAATTGAGTCAGATAAGTGACTTGCCTGCAGCCAGAGAGGGAGTGTAGGTGGGGCTGAGATTCACAGCTCCTTCCTAGAGATGTGCTTAGGAAGGGGCCCAGTAGGCAAAGCCCAGGGGGTGCTGTGGCAGGAGGCTCCTGCTGGATCTCCTTCTCCTGCTAAGTCTACCACCCTCACTAAATGCCTGCTGTGTATTGGGTGCTTTTCATGTATGTATTGTTTCCTTTCCTCCTACTGAATCTAGAATTATTCTCACAGTGCAGAAGGGGAGCTGAGATTTATTTGCAAGGGTGAAATATCCTGTCCAAGATCACATAGCTCAGAAGTGTCTAAGCTGCAAGTCAAACCTGGATCCACTTGTTCCCCAGAGCTGTGTTCTATTCCCAGCACATGCCTCATGCTCATTTCAAAACTGAAAGGAGGTGCCCTTCTGTCATTGCACCCCCACAAGTCTCTGAACCCTTATTCCTCCTTGCTGTCAATCTCCAAGTTCTTTGACTTTGACAAAATGTAGAGACTGGTATTGACAGTATATCTGATCAGAGCAGAGAAGTTCCAACAACAGGACATGGGGCACTGCTAAGTCTAGAAGTGTATGTGATGAATCAGGAGCAAAAGCTCTAATTAGGACCACTTTGTAAATATTTTATCAATTAAAAGCACTGATTGCTCTTGCAGAGGACCTGGGTTTGGTTCCCAGCACCCACATGGCCATGAGCAACTGTCTGTAACTCCAGTTCTGGGGGATCCGATGCCCTCTTTTGACCTCCGAGGGTACTCCATGACATGGGTGCACTTACCTACATGCAGGCAATAGACTCATATTCACAAAACCCAAGAAAAACAAATATAAGATAGAATTTGCACCCTCTGAATTCAACTGTGGCTTTGTGTCTTGGTTCATTTTGTAAGCAAGATAAGAAAAAATTGTAAGCAAGATAAGTTTTTTCACAACTTATTTGAAACTACTTTTTTAGAGACATGAGAATTGGCTTCTAAAAATTAGTGCTTATAGAGGAGCAGAAACCCACTGACCTGTCTGTTGTGTTGTAATTCTTTTGTAATGTCTTTATTTGGCTTTTTTGTTTGTTTGTTTTTTGGTGTTTTCGAGACAGGTCTCCGTGTAGCCCCACCTGTCCTGGAACTCACTCTGTAGACCAGGCTGGCCTTGAACTCACAGAGATCCACCTGCCTCTGCCTCCCAAGTGCTAGGATTAAAGGTGTGCACCACCACACCCAGCCTAGTGTGCTTTCCCAGCCTTTTTCTCTCCTTACACTATCTGTGCACAGGCTGTGCCATGCACTTGGAAGCGAAACTTTGAAGAAGAACATGCAAGCCTAGAAGCCCAGCAGCAAACGGACAGTGTGCTGTGTGTGTGGAACAGTCTGACCATATGACACGGTGCCCACGCATTTTGTTTGGGGAGGTAGGGGCTGATGGTGCTCCAGAGTTGCAGGGCACCTTGCACTGAAAAGCAGAAAGCCCCCAGAAAGCTGGGGTGAGTTGATCCCCATAGCTCATGAGAATGTTAAGCTGAAGGAGATCTCGCCCAAGTTTTTAAGGCCCCAAATTTGTTCAAAACTCACCAAACTATTAATGGACACATCTGAAAACTGCATACAAGTTCATCTCACATTCCTCTACCTCAGGAAATAAGTTAGCACAACACAATTAACAATTAGCTGTGCGCGTGTGTGCATGTGCATGTATGTGTGTGTGTGTGTGTGTGAAAAATTTTAGCACACATCCAGCATTATTTTTTATATATCTCCAGATTTACAGAGTAAGGATTATCCTGGTGTTGGGATTTAGCATGGAAGAGAAAAACAAAGTAAACCAACCCTCACGTTCATTCTGCACAGTGTGTGAACCCAGGGCAGTGCCCCATGGAGGGCAGTGCCCCACGGAGGGCAGTGCTCCACGGAGGACAGTGCCCCACGGTGGGCAGTGCCCCACGGAGGGCAGTGCTCCACGGAGGGCAGTGCCCCACAGAGGGCAGTGCTGGCAGTGCTGGCAGTGACTGGTAAAGCCCAGTGGAGCCTGGACCCTTCTAGAGTTGAATGTGGCATCCTGGTGAGGCTGAGCAAGGCTGGCAGAACTGCAGACCTAGAGGAGCTCCTTCCCAGGCTCCCACACAATCCTCACTGCACAGAGCCCTTCGCTCCCAGCCCTCTAGCAGGGCAGCAGTGACTGTTAGCATTTTTGGGCTGCTTCGCATTCCTTCTTGCCTACTTTTGAGCACATACTACATTTTAAAACTTGTTGGTTTCTTTCATGTTTTATTTGACCCTATGTAATTGCATTCCTGAAGGAATAACAGGCCCCCCTAGTGATTTACACCCTGTATTAAATGTCAGTTTTGAAGAGACACAGTTAACAGTTTGGTTTAACCTCCTGCCTTCCCTCTCTCTATTAGCTCAAAGCTGAATTTGAGCTCCAGCTCTAAGCAGTCTAAGGGCGGGATGAAAAGATCAAAACCAAATTAGAGCAGCAGCAATAGAGAAGAGAGGCTCACAGTGTCCCCCGGGAAGCCAGCCTCTGTCCAGAATAGAAAGATGTCCTTCTTCTTAAGCGATGTGCATTGTTTTCCTAGCTCAGTAGAGAAGGTGGTGGGATAGAGCTGCAGCCCAAGCCGATGTAGAGACTCACGTCTGCAATCCCAGTCTTGGGGAGGCTGAGGGAAGATTGCTACGAGTTCAAGCCAGCTTGGGATACAGAGTAAAATCTTATCCTAAACAACAACAACAACACACACACACACACACACACACACACACACACATGCACACCATCTTGGACTTTAGACTAGTGGGCTTTTCTTTCCTGTCTCCCCAGCTCTGGGAGTTCTGTCTCAGCCATGTAGTACTCAGAGAGTAATGAGTGTGATGGAGCTCTGGAAAAAAAATTTTTTTTTCAGGGAAAAAATTTTTACATTGTTTCATTTTGTTTTGTTTAGCAGTTCTGCTGTTATGATGTTATTGTGAGTTTAAAAATAGTTCACTTGCAAATAAACAAATAAAAATTTAAAAAAAGGAAAAAAGAAAAAAGAATAGTTCACTTGCCCAGGTAGACTGACTTAAAATCTATATAACAGCTACTTAATCACTTAACACAGGATTAATTATCCAGGAAACTTGTAAATAAATCTTGATATAACAGCATATTTCTGTGATTCTGTGTGTGCATGCTTGTGTTTAAAATCTAGGAATAAAGGTATCATATATATGAGATATATATATATATATATATATATATATATATAGATATACCTGACAGGTAAATTAAGCAGTCATTATTACTTTCAGTAGCCCATATTAAAAAAAAAAAATAGGAGAACAGAAATTTTCTGTTAGGACAGCTGTCTGTAGAGAGTACGAACTAAGTTGATATGTCACAAGGCTCCTCCACTCCTTTCACCCTACCAGTTTTCTCCAATGACCGGAATACTAGGCTTGATTAAAAATGACTGCAAGTTTATACTAAAGACAGAATGAAATAGAAAATAAAGACACCATTCAATTCTCTGCTGGCACGAAGAAGTGACCTATTTTGATCCTATCAGCTCCTGAGACTTTAATCCTCAACTCAAACTCAGAGACCACTTAGAAGCCATTAGCCAAAGCCATTTAACCCGGATCTCTGTGTCTGCAAGGAGAAAAGTTCACACAGACTCATGAGACGAAGTTCAGTTCTTGGTGCGTGTATTTATCTTGATCTTACTTCCTAGTAGCAATGAGCAAGGGGAAAATGAAGGCAGGAGAAACAAGAGCCAGTCAGAGAGAGAGAGCGTTGGCCACTTGTGAAATGAAACACAGTTGTCTGTCACCACCGCTGCTGCCATCAGTAGCTACTGCGGGGATGGATGTTTAAAGACACAATTGCTGAGTGCTAGGACTGTTGGAAGCCATGGGAAAGGACCATTTCAGCCTGTCTCACATTCCAAGTGACACAGCCTCCAGTTGCCAAATCCTAGAGTTGGATCCCGTCTCTCCGAAATTATAAAAGAAAAAAAAAAAAAACTTGAAATGTATTTTCTACCCTCAATAGATAGTCCTGATCACCATTATTAGCACACTTGCAATTTGTATTATTTAATTGTTGTGACTCTAATGGTTACCATGGTGTAAAATGGTAAAAAGTGCAAGGGTCAAGTGCATCATGATGACCTTGTTTTATAATGACACAGAAAAAGTCCAAGCCAAGGATTTTACTTCAGCCTGTTGTTTTATTTGAATCACACCAGCATGGGGGAAGTGCACGGCAGCTCTCCGTGTTATCACACAGGGAGGAAATTCTGTCAGAAAGCAAATCCAATTATAACCATATTGAAAGTTTAAGTTTTAAAAAGTCATGACTTGGTAACTTAAGAGAATCCTTGTCCAGTGCCAATAATTCTCTGGTGAGACTTTGAAACCTTCTGATCTCAAAAACAACATTCGAATTAGCAGCATGCAGAACGAATTGCCAGATTTCAATATGCACCAACTTTCTAAGTGGCTGAGATGGTGAGCTGCAGAGGTGTGGAGTTCTGGGCTCTACCCACCCCTCCCTTAGCCATCTACAGGACAGCTGTCTACAGTAAAGATGGGGCTACAGTAGTAGTTGCAGCTCACAAAATTGTAGGAGTTAAGTGAGAGACTGCATGTTACAAGATTCACATGGAACACATGTGAGCATGTGTGGAGGGAGTGCTGAAAAAGTGCCAATAATTACATTATAAACACCATTTTCCTGTCTTAAAATTTCATTTGTATTTTTTGGCGACTTGCTTTAATGATTTATTTTGTGATATTGTAGGGCTAATCAATTCCAGTGTGGGGTTTTTTGTTTTGTTTTGGGTTTTTTTTGGGGGGGGAGTTGGTATTTTTGAGACAGGGTCTACCTTTTAGTCCTAGCTGGCCTGGATCTTGCTATGTAGAGCAGGCTGGCCTTGAACTCACAGAGATCCTCCTGCCTTTGCTGGAATTAAAGGTGTGTGCCACCACACTCAGCAATGCCAGTGTTTTAATATCTTGGCCCTTGGAAGCAAATACAGAAATAAAGCCAAAGCCACATATTAACTGCACCAGGCCTGAGTGACATTTGATGATATTTGATATTTAGAGTGAGCCAATGATTTGTAAGGTGAAGACCCACCCACTTTCCATTGAGAAGCTCAAGGTCATTGTATGATGGATTTTCTCAGTGTTTTCACAGTTCAGAGTGAGCAGGTTTCAAAATCAGTAATACTAATGTTTTTATCTCAACGTTATTTCAATTTGCATCTGACTGTAACTCCCTGAGGAGTTTATATAAACAATCTGTCCCATCCTTTACCCTTTCATTTGTGGGACATTTTGTCCTTTTTAATATTATGCAATATTTTAATTAGTTAATATATTTAATTAGTATTTTGACATTTTATGTATTTATAGTTTTATTATATGTACATAGCTGTGTAAATTATTTGTATTTAATTATTTGTAATTACATAATATTCTTTTACTAAATAGTAAATAATATAATAAAATAATATAATATATTATATATAATAAAATATAATAATTTAATGCTATATGTTATATTTTAAATATATTTACCTCTATATTAATATTGTTTATATTAATTTTATTTACTTTTATTTCATTTGATTTATTGTTTAATATATTTATTGTTATTTGTGATAATTTTTACATACGGTTGATATTTTCTTTGCTATATAAGGATGTATCTTATTAAATGCAAATATCCATCTTATAAAAATTGTTTTATTCCTTGAAGATAATGCACAGAAACAAACGGGAAAAAAGTATATACTTCCCACAACGAAGAACATTTTTGAGCTGTGTGTTCAAAAAAACCCCAATTTACTAATGCACAATAACTGTACATATAGCGGACTGAGTGTGGCATCTCCATAATGGATACAGCACTGGTCACATCCAACCTCCCCCGCCTCCCACACACTTTCTAATCTCTAGTAACAATCCCTATTCCACTGTAAATTGACTTTGTTAGCTCTGCTTATGACAAATGATGCAGTACTGTGTATCTGTGTCTGGTTTATTTCACTTAAAGCAGTGTTCTTCTGTTCTAGTCAGTGCTACAGATGAGTGCATCTCACCCTCTTTATGGCTATGAATATCATTCTACTTTGTATATGTACCACATTTACTTTAACCACTCATCTGATGGGCAATGAGGTTAGTTACATGTCTTATGTAGGAACACCGATGGCTAGCCTTTTTAGTCTCTTTTCCATACAAATATATTTGCATGTATATCTTTTTTTTTTTTTTTTGGAGATGGGGTTCCCCATAGCCCCAGCTGGCCTGGAACTCACTATGTAGACCAGGCTGGCCTTGAACTAACAGAGATCCCCCTGCCTCTGCCTCCCAAGTGCTGAGATTAAAGGTGTGCACCACCATACCCAGCTACATGTATATATTTTTGCATAAAATACATTATACTTTCTCCCTTATCTTTATCTTTTTAAAATTATTTTATTTTATATGTATGAGTGTTTCTACATGTAAATGCACTTGTGTTATGCAATGTCCACAGAAACCAGAAGAAGGTGTCATATCCCCTGAAACTGGAGTTGATGATTGTCAGCTGCCATGTGGGGGCTGGGAATTGAACCCAGGTCTTCTGTCAGAGTAACCAATGCTCTTAACCACAGAGCTCTCTCTCTAGCTCCACTTATCTATGCTTTATACATATTTCTATACCACTTAAATGTTCATCTGTGATAGTTTTCATTTTTGAATAGATATTGCCATACCATAATTTTTTATAATTTCTTCTTCGATAATTAGGTTGATTCTTTTGTCCAAACTTCTTGATTTGAGTATAATAATGAATTTGATATCTGCCTTCCTACTATACTGGTGACTTTTATACCTTTCTGTTCAGACAGTCAGTCGTGGCAAAAGGTCTAGACCAGCCTGTGATCCACCCCTCACCTGTGTGTGACATAGCTGATGTCACACATACGACTAGCAAAAACAGTCCAAATAAAGCTTTGGTCATTCTTATCTGTTCTTTTTCCTGTGCTGTCCTGAGGTTTGGCTGCTCCTCCTTTATCTAGGGTGTGTGGGCTGATGAAGAGTAAACAGGGGGCAGCTTTTCCAACTAATGAGAAAGAGGCAGCAACAATTTGCTCAAAGAAGGCATTCAGGAAGGACCTGCACGGCGGAGCGCTCCTGCAGAATCAGGGGAGGCCAACATCAGGGTGCTCCCACCACGCGCAGGCAGGAGCATCCTGCAGGTGCTTGGACAGTGAAGAGAAGGGAAGGAAACTCCCAAGCCTTTTTCCAGAATGCTCCTCTCTTACTGCTCTCTCATCACTCTGTCTCTTACTTCTAGTTCTAAAGCCCTGTCTCAAATTTGCAAGTCTCTTCATTCTGGATTGCAGATCTGTGCTGGGCATGTTCTCCATTACATGGGTATCTGGGAAATGCTTTCAATTAGATGGCTGGCTTTGTGAAAACTGGGTGTCCAGGGCCGGAGAGATGGGTTAGTGGTTAAGAACAGTTGCTGCTCTTGCGAAAGACTCAGGTTCCATTCCCAGCACCCACACGGTGGCTTTACAACCATCTTTAACTCTAGTTCCAAAGGAGCCTATGGCCTCTTCTGACCTCTATGGACACCAGACACACACGCACATACTTACATGCAGGCAAAACACTCCGTCACATAAAAATAAATATCTTTTTTTTAATTAGAAAATTGGGTTTCCACTTGAAGCATGAATACACTATATTAGTTAATGCGTATCACTGTGACAAAATACCCTACAGGAAGCAGTTTAAAGGAAAAAGCATTTATTTCCACTTGGGATTTCAGCCTATCACAGTGCAGAGAGCACCGTGAGTGGCTCAATCTATGGTAGAGGAGCACGCAGATCTTCATGCGCTGGCACACCAGGAAGCAGAATAAGCAGGCCCAGAGCCAGGGCCCAGGTTGTCCTTCGAAGGTGTCCTTAGTGACCTGCCTCTGCCAGGCTCAACCTGCCCAAATCCTAGGCCTCCCAAAATAACGCTATGAGCTGGGGAACAAGTGCTCAGGTAAGAGCCTGTGGAGTATACGGATATACAACCCAAGTTCATCGTCTCTGTGAAGTAGGCCACGACTTCTGCCAGGTGGACTCCTTCCCTGAATCTCCTCAGTGGCTGCAGCACTGCAACAGCATCTAGCTCCTAACTGCATGGTGTTTGATTCTAGAATCATTTTTGGTGTTAGTTGTTTGCCCATCTATAATGTCAATTCTTTTTTTTTTTAACATTTTTTTATTGGTGCTTTGTGCATTTCATACATCATTTTCCAATTCAGTTCAGGCATATTTCCCTTTCCCTTCCCTCCCACCCCCACCCCATCCCAGATCATGCATTCTGCCATAACTGTCCTGCATCTTTCTCTCAGTTTTTTTTTTTCATTTTTTAGCTATAAGTGATAATCCATGAGTACAAGCATCCTTCATGTAAAACCAATTTGCAGGCTGTTGTGCCCAAACCCCCACAGCCCCACCTTCCAGCGGGAGGGTGAGGGGTTGTAAGTTCAATCAAGTTGATCAAATGAGTGTCCAGACTACATTGCTGTAGTTTCACCATTCACCCCAATCGCAGCCCTTACATTCTACCACACCCCCTCTTCTGCAGATTGTTCCCTAGGCTTAGAAAAGGGGGCACAGGTGGATGAGAAGCAAAATGAACCACTCTCTTTGGAGCTGTTGTCTTGGACTCTGGTCAATTCTGGCTGTTTCCTTTCATGGGCTGACAGTTTGTCCAGGAATAACCTTTAGATCCTACTAATGAAGCACAAGCAATTAGATATATAGGTATTTAAACAGTACTAATTGTTATGGTAGGTTACTTTGGTATAGACACAGATGTTTGGATGGTATGTTAATCCATGAATTACATTTTTTTCTGTTAAATATGACAGGGTCTTACTGTGGCTTATAACATCTCCTAACCTGTAGAGGATGTAAGCTTGTGGCATCAGCCATGGGTTATTCCTCCAAGGAGAGAGCCAATAGCCAATTAGATTTGGGATATACAGGCATATGGTCCTGCCTCTGCTGCACAGTATTCCAGGCAGGTGGTGTAGCTGGTGCTGACGGTGGATGCGTTGCTGACTCAAGGAGACCCCGTATTTGCTTTATTGGTTTAGTGGCCTTTGGTAACACTCTCTGGTGTTCCCAGAGCCATCTGTACACTTGCATGTGTGTCTCAACATACACTCTTCCCATGTTAACGTCAGGTCTTCGCATGCAGGGCCTTATCGCCTCTCTTCTTGCAGGTGCTCCAGTTTAGAGGCAAGGAGTCCTTTACCTTTTGTGGGGCCTTGGATCCCTGGCCAACATCTCCCTTAGGCTAGAATAATCCATTACTGATGTCAGAGCTCCGTATTGATATATTTTGTTTAAGTGCATAGTTAAGGAAACTTTAAGTATTTTATTTGTTTCTGAACAGAGAATAATCTCTTTTCACATATTTCTATTCATAGCAATAATAAAGAAGGCATGTTTTACCGGTTTATAAGAGATTACTCTCTATATTGTTGCTCCAATTTACAGTTGAGAGCGACCTCATCATCATCATATTTCTCCTGTGTTCTGGGGGGGAGGCAAGAAGTCTCTCATATCAAAACCATTTGTCGCGAGCCTAAAGTAAGTTTCATTAGGACTCATTTAAATAGTGTTACATGTAGGCATCCACAGAGGGGTTCGATGTTATGGCAATCTGAGGCTTTTCTTCCTTTCTTTTTTTTATTTTTTTTATTATTTATTATTATTTATTTATTAATTTATTTTATTTCCGTATGTGTATGAATGTGTTGTCTGCATGCAAGTTTGTGCCCCGTGTCATGCAATGCCGCGAGTCAGAAGAGGGTGTCGGATTCCCTGGAACCTGAGTTCTCCTGGAATTGGAGTTTCAGACGGTTCTCGGCCGCCATATGGGTGCTGGGGATCGAACCCGGGTCCTCTGCAAGAGCGGTCGCGCTCTTAACCGCTAGGCCATCTCTCCAGCCCCGCTTTTCTTCCTTTCAATGTTCAGATGGGTCCAACCTTTCAGTTGGCACTTTCTGGTACATCCTACTCAATGCAAAGCTGTTATCTTTTCTTTCTCAGCCATTAAGTTGGTGACATTTTGTCTGTTGGAACCCACCAAATCTTTTCCATAGTTAGTTTTAAGATTTGAATTGCAAGGTTCTTGACGAAAAGGTTTCATGTCTATCTGTACCCCCCTTTTTTTTTAACCCATGAGTCTCCAGAAGACAGTTGTATTATACATACTATAGGGTGGAATCAAGGCCTCAGATTTTATCAAATTCACCATGTGTTTGGGTGACTATATATGATTAACTTGGGAAGCAAACATAAATTTTTCATTAAATCATCTTAAGAAGAGAATGCTACCAAGGTGAACATCTTAAAGAGAATGATACAAGTGATTATAGAGAACATTTGTATGTGCCAATCCCAAAGTTATTGCTCTACAATTTTATGTAAAACAAATGGGACAACAGCGATTATATATCTCCATTTAACTCAGATGCATTACCTTTTACAGAGTCTGTAAACCCAATTGTTTATATACACATAATTTACTTTTACTAAATCCTAAAACACCGTGTGTCCTGTAGACAGTGTCTAGGCAAAACTGTGGGGTACTTGTTGAACTCATTCAATTAAATATAGCAATATAATGCTCGAATTCTTTCAAATCAACCACATCTTTTTCTTTTTTTTTTGTCTTTTTGAGACAGAGTCTCGCTGTAGCCCCAGCTGTCCTGGAACTCACTATGTAGATCAAGCACTGGCCTTGAACTCACAGAGATCTGCCTGCCTCTGCCTTCGGAGTGCTGGAATTAAAGGCATGTGTTGTCATGCCTGGCATATTGTAGATCTTTATAGCAAATAGTCACAGATCAATTAATTGGTCTAAGTGTTACTTGTATGAAATTTGCATTGGAACAAAATTGCATGAAAGAAGGGAAGGTGTCCAGATCTTATGATGTTCCAAAGAGATACTAAAATATTTTTAAATTAAACTGTGAAACTGACAGAGTAAAACACATGTGAATGGGCTCAACCACAGAACAAATGAAATGAGCACAATCTTCCTCTCCCCTCTTCTACAGGACAGAGAGGTCATCAAGATAAAAATTAAATATTGGCTGGGTGTGGTGGCACATGCCTTTCATCCCAGCACTTGGGAGGCAGAGGCAGGCAGATCTCTGTGAGTTCAAGGCCAGCCTGGTCCATAGAGAGAGCTCCAGGCCAGCTAGGACTAAAGGGAGACCCTGTCTCAAAAAGAAAACAAACAAACAAACCCCTGAATATTGGCCAGCAAAAATTTCAAACTTCTCAGGGTTGGAGAGACTGCTCAGTGGTTAAGAGCACTGGCTGCTCTTGAAGAAGACCCAGGTCAGTTCTAGCACCCACATGGCAGCCAACAACTGTCCATAACCCTGGTTCTAGGGGATTCAACATCCTCTTCTGGCCCCCATAGGCATTTAACACATGTGGTGCACTTACATACATGCAGGCAAACACTCATGCACATAAAAATAAATAAAATAATTTAAAAAGGGGTCTGAAGAGATGGCTTACTGGGTAAGAGCACTGGCTGCTCTTGCAGAGGATATTGGGTTCCATTCCCATCACCCAGAAGGTGGCTAACAACTGTCCATATCCCAGTTCCAGGGGAAATCTGACACCCTCTTCCGGTCTCTGCAGGCATTTCATGACACAAGTAAACTTACATACATGGAGGCAATACACTCATACACATAAAATAAAAATAATAAATAATGCCAGGCGTGGTGGTACATACCTTTACTCCCAGTACTCGGGAGGCAGAGGCAGGCAGATCTCTGTGAATTCAAGTCTAGCCTGGTCTACAGAGTGAGTTCCAGGCCAGCTGGGACTAAAGGGAGACCCTGTCTCAAAAAGACCAAAATACTACTACTATTACTACTACTATTACTACTACTACTAATAATAATAATAATAAACAAAAATAATAAATTTTAAAATGTCAAACTTCTCTTTGGCAAACACCTTTTAAATTTATGAGGTTCCATGAGTCAAAAGGATGAGCAACTGTCCTAGTTTGTCTTCCATTGCTGTGACAAAACACTCTGACCGACACCAACTTGGGGAGGAAAGGGTTTATTCAGCTTACATCTCCCGGGTCACAGTGCATCACTTAGGGAGCCCAAGGCAGGAACTCAGGGCAGGAACCTGGAGGCAGGAGCTGAAGCACAAGCCATGGAGGAATGCTGTCCACTGGCTTGCTCCCCTCACTCATGACCAGCCTGCCTTCTTATACAGTACACAACAACCTGCCCAGGGTGGCACTACTCATTGTGGGCTGGGCCCTCCCACACTGCTTGACCACCAAGACAATACTTCACAGATGTGGCCACAGGCCAATCCAATGGAGCCAATTCCCCAATTGAGGCTCCCTCAACCCAGGTGTGTCAAGTTGACACTAAAGCTGTCCAGCACAACAACACTCCCTGGGGTGCAAAATACAGAAGCCAAGAAATGGCTGGATTTCCCCCTTGAGACCTTGCTCATTTACAAAGGCTCTTTTGCCTCAACTGAGGATCTAAAATCACTCCCCTCCAAATTTTGTCACATACACATGTCTTCCTCCTTTTCTGGCCTCTCTCAAAAGTCCCTCACACTCTGACTCTTGAATATGCAAAAATTCATAAAGTTTGTGGTAGCACTTTAGAAAAAGAATAGCATCCTTTGAACTTGCTGTAAGCAACTGTGGTAGTTTGAATGAGAATGTCCCCCGTAGGCTCCAAGCATTTGAATATTTCGTCCCACAGTTTTTCGAGGTCTTAGATGGCAGATGGCGTGGCTTTGCTGGAGGAAGCACATCACTGGGGGCCAGCTGAAGAGTTCCTAAGTCTTGGCAGATTTCTAGTCACTCTGTTTCCTGTGCCTGCTTGAAGATGTGTGGCCTCAGCTTTCAGCGCCAGCCACTGGTGTTGCATGCCTCCTTGCCATGATGGACTCTTGTCCCTTTGCAACTGTAAACTAAATATACTTTTCCTTTTATAAGTTCCCTTGGTCATGGTGTTTTGTTACAGAAAAGTAATAGATACAGCAACTTTCTGTAAGCACCACAGCCATGGGTGGTATGAATGCAGAAGAGTGCCAACTATCTCACAGTTGTGTTAGCCTGTGGGACTAGTAAAATACATGTGATAACCAACCTGTAAACAGAAAGATCTGGGCTTGGTCTGGGAGGTTTCACTCCTTAGTCACATTGTCCTCATAGCTTTCAGGCCTGTGGGAAGACAGTACATTATGATGTGCGCATGAGATGAAGTCAGTCACTTCCAGGTAGGGATGCAAACCAGATTGAGAGTGGGAGACAAGGGTCCCACAGTCCTTCTCAAGAGCATGTCCCCACTGACCTAAGCTTCTCACCAAGCCTCATCTTTTTTTTTTTATTTTTTTTAAATTTTTTTTATTAATTTTTTTATTTATTTCTGTATGTGTATGAATGTACTGTCTGCATGCAAGTCTGTGCACCCGTGTCGTGCAACGCCGCGGAGGTCAGAAGAGGGTCTCGGATTCCCCTGGAACTGGAGTTCTCCTGGAATTGGAGCTTCAGACGGTTCTCAGCCGCCATGTGGGTGCTGGGGATCGAACCTGGGTCCTCTGTAAGAGCGGTCGGCGCTCTTAACCGCTAGGCCATCTCTCCAGCCCCAAAGCCTCATCTTTTTAAGCTCCCACCAACTCCCAGTAGCACCAGGCTGCCAAGCCTTTAACCCCTGAGCCTTTGGGGACATGCCTCATTCAACCTATAACAGTTGTCAGTGGTTAATATCCTCACCACTGGGTTCCATGGCTGAGCCCTCACCAGGTACTGCCTTTCAGCCCAAAATGAGTGTGATGGGCATATTACTGAGAAAGGAATTCAGCACAGTGTTAAGTCCTGGAAAACTTGGAGCATTAAAATTTCATGTAAAACTTCATCTTAGGATTAGAATGGAAATATACAAAAGAAGAAATCACAGCCAAGTTTTAAATGTTTGTTTGCTTTTTAATTCTGACTATTTTTCGATAACAGAGTCAAACCAAGCATGCATTTTTTTTCTTATCACTAAGAGAAAATTTAAGTCTTCCTCATGTTGCCAAGCAACTGAAAAAGGCCTATTGTTCCTAGAAAAGATGCTGAGGATGGAGGAGGGGACCAGTGAACACATGAGCCCTTTTGGATGGTATTCTTGAGGATACTGTTAGTGAGTTTGGTGTATAATAAGTAAGGAAGCACTGAAACTGATCTAAGTTCATTTTCCTTTCTTTGGAAACATGTTAAAAATATCTTGCTTATCAAGGGGAAAGAATGGTTGATAGAGAGAAGCTTATCTTTTGCAGAGTATAAACTATTACAGAGAAATTAAAACTATCAGGCGAGAGCACCGGAGAACACCCCTTCCCAGTGCCAAGGCCCTGACATTCTGCTTATTTCAAAGTGCATTGAAAAGACACAGGTGCAGAAAAGTGGGGCTTTTGTTTTCCTTTGGGACTTGATATATTCTGGGAAATGAAAGTTTCCTCAAACCATTTTCATTTAGGAAATGTGGAAAAAGAGTTTCTTTATCAAAAATCCCAGTTATTTCCATGTACCTGTAATCAAGAGGAAATGTAGTAGTTATATGATACATTTTGTTTGAGGATGTAGAAGTTTTAAAAATAATACAATTCCAGTTTGCTGAGGAAAGAAACAGAAGCATGACAAGTTGTATGAAGAGTCTCAGGGAAAGCCTGGTCTTGACCTTGTTAAGCTCACTGCTGGGCTTCAGGTCAGCCAGCTGCACATGACTATTTGCACAGGGGCCCATTCAGCTGAATTAGTATAGACACCCCTCTATTTTCTTTTCATTTGTAAAAATATTACTATTGGCATAGTAATAAAAATTGTAAATATGATTTTCATCTCTAGTTAAAACTATCTTCCCATGACATTCTGTCCTCTGAAAATAAAGTAGGATTCATGAAGCACAAAGAAAATCAACAGTCTCTGGGAAGGTTAGTGCATGAGGTGTATGCACCATCGCTATCTCAGGAGCCAGAGACAAGAGTGTGCCCTCTATTGAGAATTTGCTCACTGGTATTCTAGATCAGAACATGGTGTAACAGAAGTGACTCTTGCTGTCTAAAGAATTCGTGGCTAGGAAAAAATGATTATGAATCTCTCAAAGAAATGCAGTTAACTGAAGCATTAATGGGAATGAACATGAAGATATGTTGGGTGAGGAATAAAGTTAAAGTTGAAGGTTTATTTGAATATGTAAATGATACTAACTTGGGAGGGTAGCATCAGTGGAGGGAGATTCTTAACCTGGAAGAATAAGGGTAGAGGATTCTTTGGGATTCATTTCCATTCAATGCTTTTATAAATGGGAAGCTTGTCTTAAAATTGCAAGCAAATTGCTTGGACCTCTTCCTCTGTCCTGAAGATTATTTTCATATTAGTGTCAAAGTTCACTCCTGACAAATTTATCTTGGCATTTATGGTAGCAATTTAAGCAGTTGTTTGTGTTGTGTGTGGAAGAACTCTATATTAAAAAAGGGATAAACACATTCCAGGCATTCTGGCCATTAAACCCAGCCAGCTGGCTCTCAGAACTACAGCTTCCTTTGGCTAGTGAAGAGTCTACAATTTTGACACACTAAAGCACAGGGATTAGGCAGGTGACAAAACATAGAACTGGACTTGCATGTGACATGAGAAAGCTACTTAAATATTAAGTGGAGGACAATGGTTTTGATTGTCCTACTCACATAGGGCCAGACTTGAAACTTCTGCCATTCGTTCTACATGTCACCAAGTTATACAAATGCTTGTTGACAGAGTTCATGGCTTCTTCTAAGACAGAAGTTTCTTCTGAGAGATTTGAAGACTCTTGAGGAAGTCAGCAAGTCCCCTGAAAATATAAGCAAAATTTGATGTGAAAATGAATGCATTGGTTACTTTTCTATTGCTTTGATAAAACACCATGACCAAGGCAACTTACAGAAGAAAGAGTTTATATGGCTTAAAATTCCAGAGAGATATGAGTCCATCATGGTGGGGAGAGGCATGGCAGAAATCAGCTGGAATAGAAAGCTAACCACTCCCATCTTCAAGCATGCACACAGGAAGCAGAGAGAAACAAACCAGAAATGGGGTAAGGTTGTGAACTCTCAAAACCCGCCCCCAGGGATGTGCTTCCTCCAGCAAGGCTGCACCTCCTAATCCTCCACAAATAGCTCCACCAACTGGAGCTAAGTATTCAAATACTTGGAACCTACAGGGGCATTCTTGCCCAAGCCACCACACACTACTCCCTGGCTCCCATGGGCTCATAGCCATCTCCTAATTCCCTATGGTCTTCAACACTTTCAACTCTGTCCAAAGTATCTTTGTGATTCAAGGCAATCTGTTAATCGCAAGCCCCTATAAATCAAAAACGAATTAAATATTTCCAGCATACCATGGTACAGAATACACATTCAGATTCCAAAAGGGAGGAAGGCAGCATAGCAAGGAAATACCAGACCAAAACAAGACTGAAAACCAGAAAAGCAGGTACCTAATCCTATAGTTCCATGTCCGATGTCTGGGACTTGAGTTCCAAAAGGCTTAGATGGCTCAGCCTTTCCAGCATTGCTGCCCGTGACATACATTTCTCTCTTGGGCTAGGTCTACTCCCTGTATACAGCTCTCCTTAGCAGATGTTGCATGGCTCTGCCATCTCCAATATCTCAGGGTCTTCACTACAACCCAGGCCTAACCTTCATAGCTTCATGGAGTGACCTCTCGGGGCCTTCTTTATTCAGGGACTCCCCTGCTACATGCCTCGGTGGCTCTCTGGAACCACGGAAGAAGAATGAATGACCCCTTTTCTCTTGTATCTTTCTTGCGTCTAAAGCCAGTGCCATGTGAATGACATTGCCAGGTTAGGCTTCTCAGCTTGGGCTGGACCTTGGCTCCTTTAGTCACATTACCAGCAGCTTTTGTGTATTGTGGAGCAGAAAACCCCATAAGCCTTTTCCTCTGACAAACTTGGAAGCTTAGCCAGACAGAGTCTTGCCCTAAGGGTACTCTTTCCATTGTTCATGTTCAAATCCAAAGGCTTCTCCTTAATGACTTTAATCTCCTTAACAATGGGAACATTTCTTCCGGGATACACTTTGGTGGCCTTGACTCTAACATTAAGCTCCCTAGAGCTCTTTTTCTCTCCAAACTGTACATTTTATATTTCTTTCTGCCCCTCTTGCTCTTTTTCATTGTAGATCTGCATAATAGTCACTATGACTCACCATACCATAGATTCAATATTAGGCGGTCTTGAAATTTTCTCCACCAAAGAAATTAATCCACTATTTTTTAGTTTTGCCTCAGACACGTTCTTAGGCCTTGGACAGCCAGCCAGATTCTTGCCAAACTATCTCAGTAACTGTTTAAGTTCTCATTTCCATCTGCTTCTGGAGCATCTTGAGCTGGCCTCTACCAGAACAGCACATTCTCTGCTTACAGCCTTCAACTACTTTTCTAGCACAAACTTCAAAAGTCTTCCATGTTCCTCCAAAAAAAAAAAAAAAATAAGTTCTTCACAGCAATGGTCCTCTCTCTGATGCCAACTCCTATATTAGTTACTTTTCTATTGCTGTGATAAAATGCCATGACCAAGGCAATAAATAGAAGGGAGAGCTTATTGGCTTAGGGTTCCAGGGGATAAGAATCCCTCATGGCAGGGGAGGGATGGCAGGAGTCAGCTGGAATAGCAAGCTGGGCACTCACATCTTCAAGTGCACACAGAAAGCAGAGAGAAACAAACTAGAAGTGGGAGAAGGCTATGAACTCTCAAATCCACCTTCAGTGCTGTGCTTCCTCCAGAATCATCACACCTCCTAAACCGCCACAAACAGCTCAACCAACTGGGGCCAAGTATTCAAATACTTGGAACCTATGGGGCACATTCTCATTCAAATCACCAGAATGAACATACATGTTTATTTCTAGAGTGTGAATCATTGAGTTTCAAAGGGTTGTAATCCCAAGACAAAATGAACTCCTTTTCTAACAGAGAAAATTTTCCTAGAATTTTTCCAGTGAGCAAAATTCTATAGTTTTTGGTTACTTGTTTTTCAGGTAAAAACACCTGCTGCCAAGTTGAATGACCTAGGTTCAATCCCTTGGATCCCACATGATAGAAGGAGAGAAATGACTTCCAAAAATTGTCCTCTGACCTCCACAAGCATGTGCACACACACACACACACGATAAATAAATAAATAAATAAATAAACAAACAAACAAACAGTATTTTGGTTCAGCTGGATTTAACATTCTATGTGCTTTTTATTTTTAATTTTATTTATTTTTGTATGTGTATGAATGTACTGTCTGCATGTAGGTTTGTGCACCCATGTCATGCAATGCTGCAGAGGTCAAAAGAGGGTCTCAGATTCCCCTGGAACTGAAGTTAAAGATGGTTATCAGCCGCCACATGGGTGCTGGGGATCGAACCCGGGTCCTCTGCAAGAGCAGTTGGCTCTCTTAACCACTAGGCTTTATCTCCAGCCCCTCTATGTTTTTTAAAGTGTGAACTAGTTTATTGATTACAAAGGAAAACACCTGCATTAATAAAAGGCTGTTTCATACTTTATTAAATTAGAATTCTGTATATTTTAAACAAAACAGATCAAATTTTTTTTCCTCTGGTTTTTGTAGTTGTTTGTTTGTTTTGTTTTGGAGACAAGGTTGCCCTGTAGCCACAGCTGGCCTGGAACTCACTAGGTAGACCAGGCTGACCTGGAACTCACAGAGATCTGCCTGCCTCTGCCTCCTGAGTGCTAGGATTGAAGGTATGCACCACCACACCCTGCCAGCGTTTTTTCTCTGAAGGAAACAAAATTTCTGCCATCTCCCAGTCTAACCTTAAGAAATATGATTGATCAGGCTTTTGTTCAGTGAAAAGTATGCAAGACTTCTAGTCAATTGCTTCAAGCAGTTTTTGGAAAAGTAAATACCAAAAAAAAAAAAAAAAAAAAATTAGCTCAGCATCGTGGCACATGCCTTTAATCCTAGCACTTGGGAGGCAGAGGCAGGCGGATCTTTGTGAGTTCAAGGCCAGCCTGGTCTACAGAGTGAGTTCCAGGACAGCTGGATCTACAGGGAGACCTGTCTCAAAAAGAACTAACTAACTAACTAACTAACTAACTAACTAACTAACTAACTAAATAAATAAATAAATAAAGGGACAGTAAGATGCTCACTTATATTCAGCAATAGCGGAAAGGGGAAAACCAGAAAGCAATAGCAAGCACAGGGACAGCCCTCAAGATGGTAGAATGCAATCCATAACATTAGAAAACTAAATCTGAGTAATCCAAATATACCAAATACACATTTAAATATTTAGGATTAATTTGTGAGTGTGTGTGTGTGTGAGTGTGTGTGTGTGTGTCCCATAGAGGCCAGAAGAGGGTGCAAGATCTCCTGGAACTAGAATTATATATAGGTGGTTGTGAACCACCAGGTCCTCTAAAAGAGCAGCAGCAAGCTCTAGTCACTCCTGTGCCATCTCTCAAGTCCCCTAAATATATCACTTTAAAAACAGAAATTATGCCTGGTGTGGTGGCGCACACCTTTAGTCCTAGCACTCAGGAGGCAAGGGCAGGCAGATCTTTGTGAGTTCAAGGCCAGCCTGGTCTACAGAGTAAGTTCCAGGACAGCTGGGGCTTACAGGAAGACCCTGTCTCAAAAAGAGCAAACAACAACAACAACAACCCGGAAATTACAGCAAACCCACTTTAAGTATAAAGCCTTAGATTGAAAATAGAAGGGTGGACTACAATGTCATATGAGAACAGTGAGTGAAAGCTGGGGTAGCTTTAGTAGTTCAGACGCCAGAATAGCAAAGATGGCAAGGACAGTAGTGCATGGTGGAAGACAACTCTAATCCCAGCATTCTAGAGAACTAGGCAGGAGGACCTTAAATTCTTAGCCAGCCTGGGTTATATAGTAACCTTGTCTAAAAAAAAAAAACAAACAAAGTCAAAGGTCAAGAGAGACTTTATGCAATGATAGAGAAGGCAGTTATCCAAGAACACCTAGCAATCCGAAATGCACATACCCTAAAAGCAGAGCTTCAAAACAGACAAGACAGAGGTTTGGGGAGAGAGTTGTCAGTAAAGTACTTACCTGAAAACATGAAGACCCCAGCACCCACATAAAAAAGATAGGTGGAGGGCTGGCCAAATGGCTTACTCAGGGGTAAAGCCACCTGCCAGAAAGCCTGATGACCTGAGTTTGATCCCGAGAACTCAGCTGGAAAGACCCGACTCATGCAAGTTGTCATCTGGCCTTCACTATAGAGAGCCATGGCCAATTCCCATTTGCCTCTTCCTCAATGGAATTCCCATTTGCCTCTTCCTCAGTGGACTTCCCATTAGTCTCTTCCTCAGTGGGCTTCCAATTGGTCTCTTCCTCAGTGGACTTCCCATTGGCCTCTTCCTCAGTGGACTTCCCATTGGCCTCTTCCTCAGTGGACTTCCCATTGGCCTCTTCCTCAGTGGACTTCCCATTGGTCTCTTCCTCAGTGGACTTCCCATTGGCCTCTTCCTCAGTGGACTTCCCATTGGTCTCTTCCTCAGTGGACTTCCCATTGGTCTCTTCCTCAGTGGACTTCCCATTGGTCTCTTCCTCAGTGGACTTCCCATTGGTCTCTTCCTCAGTGGACTTCCCATTGGTCTCTTCCTCAGTGGACTTCCCATTGGTCTCTTCCTCAGTGGACTTCCCATTGGTCTCTTCCTCAGTGGACTTCCCATTGGTCTCTTCCTCAGTGGACTTCCCATTGGTCTCTTCCTCAGTGGACTTCCCATTGGTCTCTTCCTCAGTGGACTTCCCATTGGTCTCTTCCTCAGTGGACTTCCCATTGGTCTCTTCCTCAGTGGACTTCCCATTGGTCTCTTCCTCAGTGGACTTCCCATTGGTCTCTTCCTCAGTGGACTTCCCATTGGTCTCTTCCTCAGTGGACTTCCCATTGGTCTCTTCCTCAGTGGACTTCCCATTGGTCTCTTCCTCAGTGGACTTCCCATTGGTCTCTTCCTCAGTGGACTTCCCATTGGTCTCTTCCTCAGTGGACTTCCCATTGGTCTCTTCCTCAGTGGACTTCCCATTGGTCTCTTCCTCAGTGGACTTCCCATTGGTCTCTTCCTCAGTGGACTTCCCATTGGTCTCTTCCTCAGTGGACTTCCCATTGGTCTCTTCCTCAGTGGACTTCCCATTGGTCTCTTCCTCAGTGGACTTCCCATTGGTCTCTTCCTCAGTGGACTTCCCATTGGTCTCTTCCTCAGTGGACTTCCCATTGGTCTCTTCCTCAGTGGACTTCCCATTGGTCTCTTCCTCAGTGGACTTCCCATTGGTCTCTTCCTCAGTGGACTTCCCATTGGTCTCTTCCTCAGTGGACTTCCCATTGGTCTCTTCCTCAGTGGACTTCCCATTGGTCTCTTCCTCAGTGGACTTCCCATTGGTCTCTTCCTCAGTGGACTTCCCATTGGTCTCTTCCTCAGTGGACTTCCCATTGGTCTCTTCCTCAGTGGACTTCCCATTGGTCTCTTCCTCAGTGGACTTCCCATTGGTCTCTTCCTCAGTGGACTTCCCATTGGTCTCTTCCTCAGTGGACTTCCCATTGGTCTCTTCCTCAGTGGACTTCCCATTGGTCTCTTCCTCAGTGGACTTCCCATTGGTCTCTTCCTCAGTGGACTTCCCATTGGTCTCTTCCTCAGTGGACTTCCCATTGGTCTCTTCCTCAGTGGACTTCCCATTGGTCTCTTCCTCAGTGGACTTCCCATTGGTCTCTTCCTCAGTGGACTTCCCATTGGTCTCTTCCTCAGTGGACTTCCCATTGGTCTCTTCCTCAGTGGACTTCCCATTGGTCTCTTCCTCAGTGGACTTCCCATTGGTCTCTTCCTCAGTGGACTTCCCATTGGTCTCTTCCTCAGTGGACTTCCCATTGGTCTCTTCCTCAGTGGACTTCCCATTGGTCTCTTCCTCAGTGGACTTCCCATTGGTCTCTTCCTCAGTGGACTTCCCATTGGTCTCTTCCTCAGTGGACTTCCCATTGGTCTCTTCCTCAGTGGACTTCCCATTGGTCTCTTCCTCAGTGGACTTCCCATTGGTCTCTTCCTCAGTGGACTTCCCATTGGTCTCTTCCTCAGTGGACTTCCCATTGGTCTCTTCCTCAGTGGACTTCCCATTGGTCTCTTCCTCAGTGGACTTCCCATTGGTCTCTTCCTCAGTGGACTTCCCATTGGTCTCTTCCTCAGTGGACTTCCCATTGGTCTCTTCCTCAGTGGACTTCCCATTGGTCTCTTCCTCAGTGGACTTCCCATTGGTCTCTTCCTCAGTGGACTTCCCATTGGTCTCTTCCTCAGTGGACTTCCCATTGGTCTCTTCCTCAGTGGACTTCCCATTGGTCTCTTCCTCAGTGGACTTCCCATTGGTCTCTTCCTCAGTGGACTTCCCATTGGTCTCTTCCTCAGTGGACTTCCCATTGGTCTCTTCCTCAGTGGACTTCCCATTGGTCTCTTCCTCAGTGGACTTCCCATTGGTCTCTTCCTCAGTGGACTTCCCATTGGTCTCTTCCTCAGTGGACTTCCCATTGGTCTCTTCCTCAGTGGACTTCCCATTGGTCTCTTCCTCAGTGGACTTCCCATTGGTCTCTTCCTCAGTGGACTTCCCATTGGTCTCTTCCTCAGTGGACTTCCCATTGGTCTCTTCCTCAGTGGACTTCCCATTGGTCTCTTCCTCAGTGGACTTCCCATTGGTCTCTTCCTCAGTGGACTTCCCATTGGTCTCTTCCTCAGTGGACTTCCCATTGGTCTCTTCCTCAGTGGACTTCCCATTGGTCTTTTCCTCAGTGGACTTCCCATTGGTCTCTTCCTCAGTGGACTTCCCGTTGGTCTCTTCCTCAGTGGACTTCCTGTTGGCCTCTTTCTCTGTGGACTTGCTGTTGCCTTCTAAGTTGGACATTCTGAGATGTCCCAGCAAATACTGAGATTAAAAATGAAATGAAAAATTTACAAATGTCTAGTCATTCTCATCAAGCAGCAGAAAAATGGAAGCAAAGTCAAGAGGATGCTAAATGGAATAACGTGCTTGCCATGTGAATGAGGACCAGAGTTCAGCTCCCCAGAATCCACATAAAAACTCAGGCAGGCATAGCAGGTCAGCATCCCAGTGTTCCGGAGGTAGAGACAAGGAATCTTTGGGACAAGAGGACTGACTAAGGCTAGCTAAATCGATGAGCTCAGGCTTCCTTGAGAGGCCCTGTGTTAATAAAATGAAGGTAGAGAGTGATGGGGGAGGATGGCAGTGTCAACTTTGGGCTTCTACATAGATGTACACACATGTGCATCCACACCCCCTCACACAGGTGCACCCTCACACATGCAAACATACATACCACACAGAAAAACAAAACAACAAAACCATGTGATATAGTTGAAGGCCCAAGGAAGTGAGGCCCAAAATGTTCTTTTTTTTCAAGACCCTAATCAAGTGTAGTCTCACATCTACCAAAAGTCTAAAGTTTCCCATTTGCTCCACCCTGCGTACGTGACTGATCATCATTCATTGCATTTTGAGTAGAGTTCAGTTGTGTAGACACACCTTGAACGTCCTTGGGCAGGGCAGCCTCTGCTTTATCTTTCTTCCTTGGTGCTTCCTTCTTCTTGACCTGCAAACAAGTTCAGTGGCAGCTGGGGTAGGACCTGGAACTTAGCTGGCATGAATTCATGTTTGTAAAGTTTGATGAACTGAAATGAAATGTGAAGACTGGGCCCACTCAGAAGAAAGGAGCCTGGAAGAGAAAGAAGAAAACTGGGATGGAGGCAGCCCTTATTCCCTGACATGTATCTGAAGGAGAGTCAACTGAGTTGTCCTTGAGAGGCAACAAAAGCTTATTTGAGTCTACTGAGATGCAAATAATCCTTTAGGAAATATAGTCTGGCCAGCCTTCTGCCCTGGAGGAATCCTAGTCCCCTGTTGCAGTCTGTTTCAAGAACAAAGATCTCTGAGAAACTTCTATGACTCTGCAACACATGCAACCTGACATGTGTAGGCTCATGTGCACTAAAGGCCACTGTACGCCAGACTGGATGATGCTTTGCCGGCTCATTTAGTGCATGAAAGAATATGTTCAGATCGCTTCTTGGCTTTTTGGCTAAGATCAAGTGCAAGAGTATGTTCAGCTCTGTTCTGTGCAAACCCATACCAAGACATGGAAACCAGATGGAATCTATCAGGTTGCACAGATCCTGACAGTCTGACCTGAGAGTCAAATCTATCCTACAGTGCAACCAAGCACATGTACACACACACACACACACACACACACACACACACAAGTCCCTAACACATACACACTCTCAGTCTCATATTCAGCACCCACAGTCTCAGACATACATGCTGTCATGTATACTGTAACATATACCTTGTTAGACCCAGTGTCTCAAACATTCAGACACACACACCCACACCCACACCCACACACCCCACACACACCCCACACACCCCACTTTTTTAATAACCCCCTCAGCAATTAAGCTGATAGAATAATGACTACAAGGGCAGGTATCCAGAAACTGGCTTCTGACTTGCATTTAACATCACTGGTACTGAGTGATTTTCAGTATTTGGCTCCTAAACCTGAGGTTCTCATCTCTGCATTGGTCTGTCAAAAAGCTCCTTTAGAGTGTTCAAAAATGAAAACTCCTGGCCCAGCACAGAACTTTAGAGATTAGGGCTTGGGCAGGGTCTTACATTCTTAGATCTTCATTTGACAGCCAGATCAGTAAGAGGCGGCCCATGACCCTTTAAAACTAAAGACATGGCTGCTTTTTTGAGGTCTAACAGACCTACCTACAATTTAGCATTGAAGCCATGAGACCTTGGTGGATTTGACTGCTTGGACTTCAAGGTGTACCTGTTGCCTGGTTGTCTTCATCTGGAAGTTCTGGTGTGATTCCCATGTTTCTATCACAGGGACTGAATTTAAGAATTAGTCTTAGTCATTTGTATCTGAGAGGAGCTGGCACACCATCTACTGGCTGTGGGTGTTCACATATAATTCAAATGGAATGTTTCCTTTATCTGAAATGCTTGGGACAAGAAACAGTTTGGATTTTACATATTTTAATTTGGAGATATTTACATTTATACAGTGAGCTATCTTGGGACTGAGACCCAAGTCTAAACATAGGATGCATGGATGTTTAATATTTTCCTAACACACATAGCCTGGTGATATATATATATATATATATATATATATATATATATATATTGTGTGTGTGTGTGTGTGTGTGTGTGTGTGTGTGGTGGTTTTGAGACAGGGTCTCCATTTAGTCTCAGCTGTCCTGGAGCTTGCTCTATAGACCAGGCTGACCTTGAACTCACAGACATCCGCCTGCCTCTGCCTCCTGAGTGTTGGGATTAAAGGTGTGGGTCACCATGCCCAATTTTACATAATACTTTAAATGGAGCTGGGAGTTTGTGTATGTGTGTCTATTCCTGTTCTTGTGTGCTCATGAGTGGGTGCATGTGTAGAGGCCAGATGAAAACATTGGGTATCCTCCTCAATTGGGAGATAGTGTCCCTTACTTAATCTGGAGCTCAGTGAGTCAGCAAATTGGCTAGCAGGTGAGCCTTAGAGATCTTCCTGTCTCCACCTCCCCCGAGCTGGGATTACAGGCACATGTTGGCGTTTTGCATGATACTAGGGATCCAAACTCAGGTCCTCATGTGTGCAGGCAAGCACTGTATGAACTGAGTCATCTCCCTGGCCCTGGCCGTGTGTTTTGATCATGGCGTATTACATAAGGCTAGGGTGGAATTTTCCCCTTGTGGCATTATGTCAAAACTCAAAAACATTTTGGACTTTGGAGTTTTCAATTAGGCATGCTTAATTTGCATGTCAGTGGAGTGGGCATTTGAGTCCAAATTCATCTTTTTTTTTTTTGACAGGACCTTACCAGGCATGGAAATCCTGCCTCAGCCTCCAGAATGCTGATACTTCAGGCATGTACCACCACACCCAAATCTTTTGATGATGCTCAACCTAATATATATGTTTCACTGAATCACAGGTGTCTTTACTGGATGTCCAGAGGCCTCATAAAATGAAGTCTTTGTAGCAGGTGATATTAAAATACTTAGCAACCAGTAGAGCAGGTGCAGGCCCTGCCAGAAGTGATGCAGATGTGAGAGGCCACGAAAGGACTGAGAGCTGAGTGGAAGAAGCCCCGCCAGCCCCAAGGGCCCACCCACCGATAATGGCTGAACACCCTTCAAGACATTATAGCAAGGGATTTGGGTCCGAGTAAGGGGGTGAGTCAGAGCAGCAGGGAAGTGCCTGCTGCCACCCATCTTCTAGGACAAATGAGAGCAAACAGAAAATGGTACAAAAAATATGCAAAGTTACTTTTTTCTTGAGTTCAGGTAAAGGGCAGAATTACAAAATTGGTTCTCAGGCTGGGGTGTAGGTCCTGGCAGAGCGGTTGGCTAGCATGCACAATACCCTGGGTTCGATTTCCCAGCAACATACACACAAGATTCTGCTAATTTTCTCAGCATTTCAGACTCCTAGTCTGGAGAGTATTCTGTAATTGTGAAGAAAAATTGTCTAAATGTCTTAACTTTTAGTCATTTGGTGGTTACTGCTATGCTCTTTAATTTCCACCCAGGGCTAGGATGCAAGCACCTGAGATGAGAATTCTGGGAATGTCTAAAAGGGTAACTCATTAAGTTCTAACTAACCTCACAGTTTGGCCTGGATCCAACCCAGGTCAGCTGTCCTTGACCCTCGTCAGGGGCCATAAGATGTCCCACGTGAATTCGGAGTGACTTTAATTGCAGCTTGGAGTTTAGACAAAGCTCCAGGTCTCCAAAAGTTTCTTTCTTCCTCCCCTCCTCAACCCACTTTTCCCAATTGATTGGTACTTTCCCTGTTTTATAGTATTTATACTTAATACTTTATTCTCTTAGGTTTTACAATTCATTATTCTGTATTTCCTACTAAATAAATTTTTTTTTCTAGCTGTTTCTAGCCCTCCTGTTTTCTTTCTTTGCCATAAGTACTATATCTGGGTCTTCACATGATTTCTGATTTCAAATCATGTCATTTTGAATTAAAATCCCATACTTAATGTAGCCATGCCTAATAACCATGCCCCTAAGGTATTCAATGTAATTGGAAAATATTTTATCATGACTTCACTTCCCTACAAGCCTTCCAACATCACTTGTTCAAGTAGCTAAAATAGAAGCTTGATCTTGGAATTAATTAGGGATTAACACGGAATCTTAATTTTAAATGTATCAAAGGAAGGAAAACAATTTAGACCCCAGTGTACATCAAAGGGTAATTCCATCTGGCAAGGTACAATGGCTTTGTAGCCGCCTAATCTCTCACCACACCCTAATGCTTCCATGAGTACCATGGGAGCCCCATCAACATCTCTAGTGTGGTTTCTTCACCAAAGGAGTTCTCCGGAAGGACTGGGGCAGGGATTTTATTAATTACTATTTACAAACTCACTGGAGATGGTGGGGTGCTAATATAAAATCTCCACTAGCTCAGCTAGCAATGTCTTTGGCAGCCATTGATGAAGGAGAGGATTTCTGCCGGTGGGGGTAAGGATTTAACTTGGGTTCTACCCTGCTAGCTATCTCTGCAGTGGGAGAAGTTGGGAAGCCCCAGGGGACTGAGCCAGAGTCAAAAGGTAGAGCCAGTACGACCAAGGTAGGAGAGAATTCCAGTCCTTGGGCCAGCTGCACTCTGGATTCAAAGCAGTGTCAAATGTCAGCACTCTACAGCCCGGGAGATTCCCAAGCAGGCGCTGTCTTGGGCTAGGCAGAGAGCTCATGTGCACTTTTTTTTTTTTTATTCCACTTATTTGAAAACCTTGTGCTACAGAGGAAGGGATTATGTACTGGGAGTGTTTCATTTTCAAATGTTTTTGTAGAGGGCTTTTGCCTCCCACTAACATTTCAATGACATAGAATGTGCTTCCGGGCGTGGGGAGCATGTTTTTCACTTAAAATTTGAGCGAGTACCATAAAGTCCAAAAGGATGCTATTTGCCCTAAGAGTTCTGAAGGAGAGAATGCTGAACTGGAAGCACTGAGCCTCTTTTACTTACAGATCAAGTTCTTCCTCAGCACCACCAACCTTGAGTCAATCTGCCCATAATTTGAGGCTCTGATAAGGAAGTCAAATCTCAGAGTCTGAAAAGACAAATTTCTATTTTTTAAGTATATTTTGCTCTGTGATCACATATCCTTTAAAAAAAAAAAAGTATAGTGCCAGGCATGATGGTGAATGTGTTTAATCCCAGTACTTAAGAGGCAGAGGCAGGAGGATCTCTGTGAGTCCAAGGCTAACCTGATCTACACAGTGAGTTCCAGAGGAGCTGGGGCTACAAGGAGACCCTGTCTCAAAAAGACCCCCCCTAAAAAAAAGTATAGTCTTCACCTCCACCTTTCCATCTCCCTCCATTCTTAATGCTTTCTTCTTCTGATGAGTAATCAAAGTTTTCAATGTGCAATTGCCTCACCTCCAGAGCTACTCTGAGTCCCCAGACAGCCAGCTTCTACTGAGGCACTGCATTCAGTCGCTCCTAGCACAGGGTGGACACTAGGCAGCCTTCTTTCCCATTTGTTTAGAAGTATTTCTCTTTAGGTTAACTTTCCCCTTGTCCAGAGCTAACAACCGTGGAGCTGTAAACAAGACCCAATCTGCCACCTGCAGTGGACAACCAGTTACAAGGCGATGTCCCTGGCACTGGGAAGGTTTTCCTCCCTAAGAGGGGTTTCAATTTGAACTGATAAACAAAAATATGTTGTTGCTGTTCTCCAGGGTATAACATATCCCGCAAAGCTTTTTTTTCCTAAGAAGGAAATATTAAGCTCTTAATAAACGAAAACTAAACTTAGCTCTCAAAGATCATTTATTTCAACGAACTTTCCCCTACCTTTAAAACCTTGCATTAATCTTTGTCTTTGCACAATAGAGTTTTCCCCAAACTGTTGAATGCATTCCGTGTTTCTCAGACTTTGTTTCAGAGAAGGACAGGGGTGCATGCATCTCCAGAGGGGGAGTGATTTACCTTATCAACTCTTTTACTGGGGCCTTGAAGATCTTTAACTCTTTAAGCGACTGCATTTAAGTCTTAAGAACACCCAGAAGCATGCCCCAGGCTTCAGCATTCTGGGGGGCGGGGGGTGGGGGGAGGGGGGAGAGCATCTTGGGTATCAACAAAGGAGAGAATAAGATGGTTTCATTCTGATAAGATTGGAAATCTTAAAATCGGGTAAACTGAACTGCAAACAACTGCCTACTACCGCTGGGGGCTTCTCCTCTCCCATCTTCCCAGCATGCTCAGCCACTGCTCGGACCTTCTCCTCTTCCATCCTCCCAGCATGCTCAGGCAGTCAGAAATGTTCCAGACCACCTTCAGGGGGCAAGGCAGCTATTCTCTCATGTTTACAAATATTTTTCAATCACAGCATACTTTTCCTTTGTATATCAAAATAAGGTTACTTGACCATGAATGGTAAGTGTCTGTAGGCTATTTTCTTTCTTTCTTTTTTTTTTTTATTGATGCTTTGTGTATGTCATACATCATTTTCCAATTCAGTTCAGGCCTATATCCCCTTCCCTTCACCCCACCCCACCCCTACCCATCCCAGATCATGCATTCTGCAGTAACTTTTCTGCATCTTTCTGGTTTTTTTTTGTTTTGTTTTCATTTTTTTTTAACAATAAGTGATGGTTTGTGAGTACAAGCATCCTTCATGTAAAACCAATTTGTGAGCAGTTGTGCCCAAACCCACACAGCTCATGGGTCCCACCATCCAGCAGGGGCTATTTTCTTTTTTTTTTTTTTTTTTTTTTTTTTTTTTTTTTTTTGTAGCCCCAGCTGTCCTGGTGGAACTCACTCTTTAGATCCGGCTGGACTTGAAACTACTCCAAAGATACCGCCTGGCTCTGCCCTCCCAAGTGCTAGGATTAAAGGCGTGCGCCACCACGCACGACAGACCAACTGGTAGTTCCATCAAATTTAGGGAATTTTCTTTCCAAACAGTTTAAAAACTAGCACCTGGGAGGCACAGGCAGGTGGATTGGTCTAAAGGGAGTGAGTTCCCGGACAGCCTTACCAAAGGAGACCCCCTGTCTGGAAAAAAAGACAAAAAAAAAAAAAAAAAAAAAAATTTGGTTTTAATGAACTGATATAAGGAATATGTGGTCTCTGAAATGACACTTTCAACCCCTTCCTAAAGAAAGCCTTTTCTTTAGAAAAGGAAGAAGGAAAGAAAGGAAAAAGAAGGAAGAAGAGAAGGAAGGAACAAGGGAGGGAGGGAAAGAGGAATCGAGGAAGCGAGGAATGGGAAGAAGGAAGGAAAAAGGAGAGAAGGTAAATTGTTACTATAATGTGTATTCTACTTTTGTTAAATGTAGAAATATTCTGATCATGCTTGGTTCATTCTCGCACATGTTAAATCCCAACCTTGGGACCCTTTTCTTTGCTACCCTCTGTTTGTCTCTGGGTTTTTCCCTCCTCCCATTCCCACCACAGGTGTTCTTGTCCTCCTTCAGTCAGGGTCACCCCACCCCCTTGAAACCCCAGTGCCTACTGAACATCAGGAAGGTCTTGTGAAAAGGGGACCAGATAGAGAAGAGGGGGTTTACTGCTGTCCTCCTGCAGCCCTGCACAGCAAGACAGCGCCCCAGAGGTGAGAGGTAAGGATATGGGGTCTGAAGCCTCATTTTGCAGATGTGGGAAGGAAGCTCAGAGGGTTTGATGGGGACTTGCTCAAAGTCCCTTCACCATGTCGATTCAGATAGAGAGGGGAATAGAACCCAAGACTAGCCTGAGATTTATTAGGTTATAAAAAGGGCTGTGTACCCCCAGCCCCCAGATAAAAGGGCACATGAGACTTAAGTCATGCCAGGATCATGATTTACTTCCATGTGGAATTACCAGCAAGGGCCGCATGCAAGGGCTGCCTGCAGACATGTGGTGGAACAGAGCAGCATGGCAGAGAGAGAGAAAGATGGCGCCTGGGGCCCACCCACTTATAGCCATGGGGCGGGGCCTCAGGTACAGAGGAATCGGTCAGAAGACTGACAGCCTCTGAAGGAAGTGGGCGTCTGTGTCCCCTGGGATTCTGGGAAGCCCAGACCTAACAAGATTAAACCTGTGAAGAAGCAAAGAATGCCTCAAAGTAGCCAAGGCAGATGTGAACCAGGAAACAGACGTTCTCATACCTAAAATGGGCTCAATTTTATCTTTTTTTTTTTCTTCATTCCCCTGCCTCAGACAGAGCTACAAACATAGAGGACACGTTTCCCTAGTGTAAGAAACACAATGGAGCTGGGTGTGGTAGCTCAGGCCTTTAGTCCCAGCACTTGGCAGGCAGAAGCAGGCAGAGCTCTGTGAGTTCAAGGCCAGCCTGGTCTACAGAGCAAGTTCCAGAACAGCTGGGGCAAAAAAAAAAAAAAAAAAAAGACAATAAAAGCAGGCCAAGTTGCTCCCTGATTCCCATGAGAAGAATACCTGCAGAAACCAATCTTAGATCACAATGACTGGGAGGCTGGCCAAGGAGGGGCAGTGAGGGGCACTCACAGGGAATAAGAATGCTGGCAGGAGAAAAGAGATGCCACCGTGGAGTATACAGCGGGTACTAAGGAGTTCAACTTGGCCTTTGGTGTGGCAGTGGTGACACTGCCTCATTTCTCAGAGTCCCCCAGAACAGGCTGACTGCACAAACCTCCCTACAGACTGGGCACTGGTAACTAGCCCAGTCTCTGCATACTCTGGACNTGAGGCACTGCATTCAGTCGCTCCTAGCACAGGGTGGACACTAGGCAGCCTTCTTTCCCATTTGTTTAGAAGTATTTCTCTTTAGGTTAACTTTCCCCTTGTCCAGAGCTAACAACCGTGGAGCTGTAAACAAGACCCAATCTGCCACCTGCAGTGGACAACCAGTTACAAGGCGATGTCCCTGGCACTGGGAAGGTTTTCCTCCCTAAGAGGGGTTTCAATTTGAACTGATAAACAAAAATATGTTGTTGCTGTTCTCCAGGGTATAACATATCCCGCAAAGCTTTTTTTTCCTAAGAAGGAAATATTAAGCTCTTAATAAACGAAAACTAAACTTAGCTCTCAAAGATCATTTATTTCAACGAACTTTCCCCTACCTTTAAAACCTTGCATTAATCTTTGTCTTTGCACAATAGAGTTTTCCCCAAACTGTTGAATGCATTCCGTGTTTCTCAGACTTTGTTTCAGAGAAGGACAGGGGTGCATGCATCTCCAGAGGGGGAGTGATTTACCTTATCAACTCTTTTACTGGGGCCTTGAAGATCTTTAACTCTTTAAGCGACTGCATTTAAGTCTAAGAACAACCCCAGAAGCATGCCCAGGCTTCGCATTCTGGGGGCGGGGTGGGGGGAGGGGGGAGAGCATCTTGGGTATCAACAAAGGAGAGAATAAGATGGTTTCATTCTGATAAGATTGGAAATCTTAAAATCGGGTAAACTGAACTGCAAACAACTGCCTACTACCGCTGGGGGCTTCTCCTCTCCCATCTTCCCAGCATGCTCAGCCACTGCTCGGACCTTCTCCTCTTCCATCCTCCCAGCATGCTCAGGCAGTCAGAAATGTTCCAGACCACCTTCAGGGGGCAAGGCAGCTATTCTCTCATGTTTACAAATATTATTTCAATCACAGCATACTTTTCCTTTGTATATCAAAATAAGGTTACTTGACCATGAATGGTAAGTGTCTGTAAGGCTATTTTCTTATCTTTCTTCTTTTTTTTTTATTGAATGCTTTGGTTAATGTCATAACATCATTTTCCAATTCAGTTCAGGCATATATCCCTTCCCTTCACCCCAACCCCACCCTCACCCCATCCAGATCAATGCATTTCCTGCAGTAAACTTTTCTGCCATTTATTCTGGTTTTTTTTTGTTTTTGTTTTCATTTTTTATTTAAACATGGATAAGTGAGTGATTTGTGAGTACAACATCCTTCATGTAAAACCCAATTTGTGAGCAGTTTGTGACCAAACCCACACAGCTCATGGGTCTAACCCATCCAGCAGGGCTATTTTCTTTTTATTTTTTTTTTTTTTTTTTTTTTTTTTTTGTCTTTTTGAGACAGGGTCTCCCTGTAGCCCAGCTGTCCTGGAACTCACATCTGTTAGAACAGGCTGGCCCTGAACTCACAAGATCCGCCATGCCTCTGCCTCCAAGTGCTAGGATTAAAGGGCGTGCGCCACCACGCAAGCAACTGGTAGGTTCATCAAATTTAAGGGAATTTTCTTTCCAACAGAGTTTAAAAATACTAGCACTGGGAGGCACAGGCAGGTGGAACCGCCTGGTCTACAGAGTGAGTCCAGGCAGCTACAAAGGAAGACCCTGTCTGGAAAAGACAAAAAAAAAAAAAACAAAAATTTGGACTTTTAATGAACTGATATAGGAATATGTGGTCCTCTGAATGACACTTTCAACCCTTCCTAAGAAGCCTTTTTTTAGAAAAGGGATAGAAGGAAAGAAAGGAAAAAGAAAGGAAGAAGAGAAGGAAAAACAAGGGAGGAGAGGGAAAGAGGAAATCGAGGAAAGCCGAGATTGGAAGAAGGGAAGGAAAGGAAAAAGGAAATTGTTACTATAAGTGTATTCTACTTTTGTTAAATGTAGAAATATTCTGATCATGCTTGGTTCATTCTCGCACATGTTAAATCCCAACCTTGGGACCCTTTTCTTTGCTTACCCTCTGTTTGTCTCTCTGGGTTTTTTCCTCCCTCCCATTCCCCACCAACAGGTGTTCTTTGGATCCTCCTTCAGTCAGGGTCAAGCCCCACACCCCTTGAAACCCCAGTGCCTACTGAACATCAGGAAGGTCTTGTGAAAAGGGGACCAGATAGAGAAGAGTGGGGTTTACTGCTGTCCTCCTTGCAGCCCTGCACAGCAAGACAGCGCCCTCAGAAGGTGAGAGGTAAGGATATTGGGGTCTGAAGCCTCATTTTGCAGATGTGGGAAGGAAGCTCAGAGGGTTTGATGGGGACTTGCTCAAAGTCCCTTCACCATGTCGATTCAGATAGAGAGGGGAATAGAACCCAAGACTAGCCTGAGATTTATTAGGTTTATAAAAAGAGGCTGTGCTACCCCCAGCCCCCAGATAAAGGGCACATGAGTACTTAAGTCATGCCAGGATCATGATTTACTTCCATTGGATTACCAGACAAGGGCCGCATGCAAAGGGCTGCCTGCAGACATGTGGTGGGAACAGGCCAGCATGGCAGAGAGAGAAGAAATGGACGCCTGGGGCCCACCCACTTATGCCATGGGGCGGGGCCTCTCAGGTAACAAGAGGAAGCAGGTCAGAAGAAGTTGACAGCGTCTGAAGGAAAGTAGGAGCGTCTGTGTCCCTCGGGATTCTGGGAAAGCCCAGACCTAAACAAGATTAAACCTGTGAAGAAGCAAAGAAATGCCTCAAAGTAGCCAAGCGCAGATGTGAACCAGGAAACCAGACGTTCTCATACCTAAAACTGGGCTCATTTTACAATCTTTTTATTTTTTTCTTCATTCCCCTGCCTCAGACAGAGCTACAAACAATAGAGGACAACGTTTCCCTAGGTAAGAAAACAAATGAGCTGGGTGTGGTAGCTCAGGCCTTTAATGCCCAGCACTTTGGCAGGCAGGAGCAGGCAGATATGCTGTGGTTTCAAGGCCAGCCTGGTCTACAAGAGCAAGTGTCCAGAACAGAGCTGGGGCAAAAAAAAAAAAAAAAAAAGAAAGAAGAAAGAAAAAAGAAACACAAAGGAGCATGGAAGCAATGAAATCAGTGCAGGCCAATGACTACCAGCTCAGGAAAGTGGGGTACCCAAGAAGCCATGACCACCACATTTTGGGAGGCCACACCCAGCCATTATTATTACCTAAACATTCTATCTCAGCAATGACAATTTTCTGACGAAATGAGAAGAAATTAAGATTTGTGTGTGTGAAATTTCTCAATTTAAAAATGTTAATGCAAACCTGACAAAGCACTATTCAAGCTGGAAAAATAACCTTTCTGAGGGCCAGAAAATCGAGCCTCTTAATGAGGGATGTGGAATGCTCTGAGACCTTGGTAGAAAGAGGAAGAGTAGCTGTCTCCATGCCTAATGAGAATTACAGGTAGAATGCTTTTATGTTTCTATTTCTTTCCAAACTTTCTGCAATGACTGGTAATCATCTTTGTAACCCAGAAGGGAAACCGTTAGTGGAAAAATATCCCGGAGGCAATCAAATAAGAAGTCTATATGAGGAGTCCAGAGCATCCATCAGGTAGATCTAGGGAGACAACAGTGAGATAGGACTTCTGCTAGAGGCTTGATACCCTGAATTTTATTTCAAGTTTGGCCCTGAACTTTAACTGCTAAACGCTATTCTTTACTTCTGTGAAGTGGACATGGTGATGCCTTATCTATCAGTGTTGAACTCAGTGATGTCATATGGCACATGGTAGGCTTTTAATAAAAGTAAGACATAATATCTATAATGATTTTGCTGAACGTCCTTCTTCCCTACAGACTGAGTAAACTGAGAGATGACAGGTGAACATTAAAGTCCCACATGCTCATGAGAACCAATTATTCTTGATCACCTGACAGCAAGGGTTTGGTCTTTGTTCTTCCCACTGACATATAGCTCAGCAGAACACTGAATTGATTAGAACATAAATGTATGTTGTGAGAAAGATTCTATTTGTGTTTGGTTTTGTTTTTGGTTTATTTTCAAAGGATCAGTAGTTAAGGTTTCAGAGTAGTTTGTAAGATCAATTGCTTTTATATATACAGATTTCAAAGTTAAACATCATTTATTTCCCAGTGCTCTTTAGGGAAAGAAAAAAAAAAAATTCTTTGTGTTAAATTTAGATCATGAGCCGGGCATGGGTGGCGCACGCCTTTAATCCCAGCACTCAGGAGGCAGAGGTACCCAGTTCAAAGGCCAGCCGTGGGTTCAACAGCTGGTCTACAGAGTGAGCTCCAGGCCGCTGGGACCAAAAGGAGACCCTATCTCAAAAATACAAAAAAAAAAAAAATTTAGATCATGACATTTAAAAGTTTTTTTTTTATTTTATGTGTATGAATGTATTGCCTGCATGTGTTTAAGTGCACCCATGTTGTGCAATGCCCTGAAACTGGAGTTATGGACGGTTGTTAGTTGCCATGTGGGTGCTGGGAACCAAGCCTGGGTCCTTGGTAAGAGCATCCAGTGTCTCTTAACCGCTAAGCCATCTTTCTTTCCAGACCTAGATCATAACACTTTTTTTTTTTTTATCTTTTCGAGACAGGGTCTCCCTGTAGCCCCAGCTGACCTAGAACTCACTCTGTAGACCAGGTTGGCCTTGAACTCACAAAGATCCGCCTGCCTCTGCCTCCCAAGTGCTGGGATTAAAGGTGTGCGCCACCACGCCCAGCTCAGATCATAACACTTTTACTGATGCTTTGAACACAGTGAATACCCAGTAAACACTTGTTGTATAGGACTGGATGTTCCACTTCCTGAAAAGTGGCCATGGTACAACAGAATCCACGGGAAAATTCAGGATACTGCATGGGTGAAATCCTCATTATCCAGAATAGAGGGAAAGGCCAGCATTGTCTGAATTAATTTGAAAATCTCTTCAGACATTCTTCCCAGTATGTTAATAATTATTATTATTATTATCTGTAGTATTTGAATTTATAATTTACTAAGTCAGCAGCATTTAAATTTTTCTTTTGTAAAAAAATTTATTGTATTTTTATGTATATGAGTATTTTACCTTCATGTATGTAAGTGTACTATGTGTGCACAATGCTTGCAGAGGCCAGAAGAGGACATTGGATCCCTTGGAACTAGAATTAGGGACAGTTATTAGCTGCCAGGTGGGTACTGGGAACCAAACCTGGACGTCTGCAAGAGCAGCCAGTGCTCTTAACCCGAGCCATCTCTCCAGCCCCATTCTTTTCTTAAGACTCCAGCCCCATTCTTTTCTTAAGAAATGTTCAGAGTAATCTTCGATGTTCCTTCAGGCTCCCCACCACAGCTGCCCACTCTGGGATTTGTTCTCTGGCCTGGACTACAACAGCTTGTTCCAGCTGGACTTTCTGTTCTCGCTATTTACCACACTACTCTCTCACTATCTGTCTGATCCTGGCTTGGGACTCACTGCATAACCAGGGCTAACTTTCATTATTTATTCTGTCCCTTTGCTGAGCACGCCTTACCCCAGTCAGTTTTCTAGGAAGTCATTCCCATTTTTCAGAGAAGCAAAGAGAGTCTCAGGGAGGTTAAGTCAATTGTGCAAGTGAGTAACAGATTACAGCTTGGACTTCATTCATCCCCTTAATTACAGGCACCCCTCCCCTACTCCAGCTGCAGCCCCCAGAGGACAGAATGCACTAGCAGTGACATCTGTCATGTACTGTCTTCCATCCAGGGTGCCCCCCTCAAGACTCAGAAGGGTTCTTTTCTTTGTGAAGCCTTCCCAGACAGCTCTCCAAATTTTCCTTTAGTTCCCACATCTCCCCTGAAGCCTCTGTTGTAGATCACTTCACCTTTGTTACTTTTATCTGTCTTTCCCTTTTATCAAATCCGATGAGGGGTGGGAGTGGACAGTATTGTATGTGTACTCATTTATACAAAGCAGAGTTAGCAGTAGACGCTCAACAAATATTTACAAGTGGATGAACCGGGACGTCCTAAAGGTTGTCTCCTTGATCTTTACATCCTTCAAGCCAAGCTACAACATCAGGAGGTCTTCCTGGAAGTGTCCCACCTGATGTGGAGTTCTTCAAGTGTGTGTGTGTGGGGGGGGGAGGTGTTCACATGTGGATGTGGTGTAGAAACAAGAGGTCAGCATCAGGTGTCTTCCACTATCACTCTCCAACTCATCTCATTTATATTTTTTGAAAGTCTCTCATTGAACCTGGTTCTCACGGATGGATTGGGCAAGCCAGGATAATCCGAAAATCCTGAAGACCCAGGATCTGCCTGTCTCTACCCTACTCCCTCCAGACCTAGGGTTATAGACATGTGAACCTTTGCCCGGCCTGTAGGTGCTGGAGATTTGAACTCATGTTCCTGATGCTTGTGCAGCTGACATTTTACCCACTGAGATATCACCCTAGACCCTGAAGCGGACAAATCTTCAGTCATCGGCTTCCGCAGTCAATGGTCTATCAAACCCACTGTCTTCCCCCCACTTGGCACCCAAACCTACCCCTTTCTGTTCTTTTTCATTTTCTTTATTGAAACTTCACACAACATAGACCTTATCTGGGAGTCATCGCACATTTATCCTATTCCTTGGTTCTGCCAAGTTTAAATTGGTGAGACCTGCGAGTTCTTCCTGTGAAAAAGCTGACCTTCACTCCCCTCTTTCCCTCATTGTCCATTGTTCTTCTCCTACTATGGGGTGGCAGCTCTTAAGTTTTTGTTTTAATTTTTATTTATTCTTGTATGTATATGAATGTATTGTCTGCATGTAAGTTTGTGCACCCATGTCGTGCAATGCTGCAGAGGTCAGAAGAGGGTGTCAGATTCCCCTGGAACTGGAGTTAAAGATGGTTCTCAACTGCCACATGGGTGCTGGGGATCGAACCCAGGTCCTCTGCAAGAGCAGCCGATGCTCTTAACCGCTAGGCTATCTCTCCAGCCCAGCTCTTAAGTTTTTAAGGAGGAAAAAATGGGCAAAAGAACCACAGTCTGGAGGCAAAAGGGATTCAGGGGACTGGTTTTGAAGCAGAGCAAAATATCATTTGATTTAGGTTGCATATTACACACTAATAATACAGCAAAGTACACCTTAAATAATTTGAGAAAGTATTATATATAATTACTCACATATATGTGTATATTCATAATAAAGATTTTGATAGGAGGATGCTAGACAGATGGCTCAGCAGTTAAGAGCTCTTGTAGAAGATTGAAGTTCAGTTCCAGAGAGGGACCACTCCATAAGAAAAAGTCTTTTTTTTTTTCATTTTATTTTTTGTTGTTTGTATTTTGCTTTGGTGGTCAGAGTTCTCTCTAATCCAGGCTGAACTGAACTTGCTGTATTACCTCAAACTCAAGGTGAGCCTCCCACTTCAGCCTCTCTCCTCCCAAGTGCTAGGGTTATAAGCGTGAGCTACTATGCCCAACTAGGAAGTCATTCTTGTTCTATTTATTTTTATTTTTTATTTTATTTATGTGTATGTACATGTGTTTGTGTGAACACATGTCATACCCATGGAGGCCAAAAGAGGGCAATGGATTCCCTAGAGCTGGAGTTACAGATGGTTGTGAGCTACCCAATGTGAGTGCTGGGAACTGAACTGGGGTCCTTTGAAAGGGCAAGACACACTTGTAACCACTGAGCCATCTTTCCTGGAGTCATTCCTTTTTGTTCTGTATATCCTATCACTGCACCCTCTACCAATCAGAAATGCTTTGGGCTGCAAGTAACAGTACATCCAGTGTCTAGTGATTTACACAAGGAGCTATTTTTCTCACATAATAAGAAATCAAGAAGCCTGCAGCTCGGGGTGGGTGCTGGTACTTAGTGATGGACCCAAGTTACATCTAGTTTTCTATGGCTTTATTTTTCTTACCACCTCATGATCTTGAGATTCACCTCTAGGTATCTCATTCATATTCTCAGAAGAAAGAGATAGTAGCAGGCAAATGTTGGAGGAAAGTGCATTCTAATTGAGCTTAGGTTTCATTGGTGGAGATTTCCCCAGAAGCCTGACTATTGCTTATGTCTCAGTCACTAGGGAAGATGCTACTGGGTGGGAGGAACTGGAGGAGGCAGAGCTATGGAAGGAGGTGGAGGCCACCCAGGAGTTCTCACCACACCCCTTACTCTAATTAGGCAGCTCCCTCTCCTTACTCCACATCTGCCCTCATCTTATTTCTTCCACCTTGAATGACCTTTACCCTACCCTACTCTGTTCGTTAAGGTCCTTTCATAGTTTACAATCCCGATAAATACAAGGAAGAAGTCTCAATTTTCCTCCCAGACTTTCTGACAAAATGGCTCCTTCTGAGATCATCCACAGTGTTTCTGCTACACACAGAACTCCTCACACCGTGCTATGGTCAATTCTCTGTGTTGTCTCCCCATGTATTTCAGTGTCCCAGGGGACAGGGAGCATGACCCATTCATCTTTGTATTTGCAAAGCAACTCAGCACAGAGTAGGTATTCAATAAGTGCTGGCTGAATACACTCGTATTCTGCAATATTCCATTCGGAACACAGAGCCTGCAATACTCACACTGTGTCTATAATGGCCCCTCTGATCCAAGTTAAAGGAAAACATCTGCAGTCTGCTATGAATATTGGCTGCTGTCTTCTGTCCTCAGCCAAGACAGGGACATCTGTGGTGGCAACGTGACTATCTACCAATTCTTTTCATGTCCCTCTGCCCAAATGTGCAGCTGTTTCCTGGGTGGGAAAGAAAGAAAACAGTAAAAAAAAAAAAAAAAAAAAAAAAAAGTCAGACAAAACAACATCAATTTCATCAGGGGATTTGTAAAGGGTATTAGGCTTAAGGACCTCAAAATTATGCTACAACATAAGCAATAATAATACATGCCAATTAATAGCATGAATCAGCCCCTATGTCAGACACTGCATTTTCTATGTATTATGCTGTCTGCCAACTCCTCCTCAGAATATACTGTCCTCATCTATTACATAAGGAAATCAAGTGTCAGAAAGGTTAAGCAATTTCTGGAAGGTTACATAACTTGTAAGTGGCATACTTAGATACTTTCTGCTGGGCAGAACATTCTTAACACTGCCTGTGAGGAAAGGGTATGAGTTATTTACAGATGAGGTAGCTGCAACCTTGAGAAGTCAAATCTTCACTCAGAGAAGACCAGTGATCCCATTCTGAATGCCTCCTTAGTCATAAAAATGCAATGGCACCCTTTATTTCATCTTCCCGTCTGTCTCAGTCAGGGCTCCTGAAAGGAACAGAACCCATACAATGGAAAATATGTGGAAAGGAGATTCATTAGCTTGCCTTACATGATATAGTCGGGTAATCTAACAATGAATGTCTTCACATCGACGAGACTGAGAACCTAGTACCTGCTCAGTCCACAAAGCTGGATATGGTGTTGAAGGCCCAGAGGATTCCTCAAGAGGCTGAAGAAGCTGAAGTCCATGAAGAATGACCGCAGCACTGACAGCAGCAGCAACAGAGAGATGCACTTGCCAGCATGATGGGAAGGCAATGGGAAGGTGAGCAAGCGAAAGGCCGAGCATTTATCCTCCGACCTCTTTGTCCAAAAATCCCACCCGCAGTTCAGGTGAGTCTTCCCATGTCACAAGACCTGGTCCAGAAAATCCTTTACAGGTGAGTCCTGCAGCTTTTCTTTAGCTGATTCCAGATCCAGTCAGGTTGATAACCAAGATTTAACCACCACACCCTCCATGATTTACTGTGATGAACCAAGGCTCCTAATTTATGTGAAGTTGCACAGGAAATAATAAGTGCAACTGGGACTAGATGGTGGGAGTGGTAGTGCCTAATGTGCTCTGACTGTGATAAAATACCTGATGGAATCAACTTAACAGGAATAAAGGTTTATTTGGGTACACAGGGGCCCAGGCTTCAGCTCTTAGTTGGCTGGTTCTGTTGTTTTGATGCCTATGGCAACACAGAACATGATGGCAATGGAGCATGTGGCAGAGCAAAGTAGTGCACCTAATGGTACTCAGAAGCCAATGAGAAAAGAACATGCAACTTGAGGGGCACACCCTCCGTGGCCTAACTTTCTTCTATGCAGCTCTGCCTTCTGAAAGTTCTAGAATCTTCCTGTAGAGCCAGAGGCTGATGATGGAGACTTAAATACACTGCCTTGGGAACAGCTAAGATGTCCTCAGAAACCTTTCTGGACTTTGGCTTCTGTCACTTTCCTGGGCTGAGCCTGGGGCACAGAATCTCACCATCTCTTTTCACAGCTTGCGTACCACTCTCCTGTCAGGTAGGTCCTGTATGTTTTCATCGTCAGATTACAGAGTATTCTCTGATGATGAAGAGCAAATTTCATAAATATTTAAATTTCCCCAGAGCATTTATTGAGCACCTAAAAGGTGCTCAATAAATGGTTCTTGTACTTGGTTTTCTTTCTTTATTGTTGCTGTGTTTTTTACTATTTTATTTTAGTGTGTTCACACATGTATGTATGCATTTGTGTGTGTGTGTGTGTGTGTGTATATAGGTATATGTGCATGTTTGTGAGCATGTGAGTGACAAAGGTCAATATCAGGTGTCTTTTTATTTATTTTTTTGAGACAGAGTCTCCCTGGAGCCCCAGCTGTCCTAGAACTCACTATGTAGACCAGGGTGGCCTTGAACTCACAGAGATCCACCTGCCTCTGCCTCCCGAGGGCTGGGATTAAAGGTGTATGCCAGGATGCAGGGCTCAGGTGTCTTTCTTGATCACTTTCTATCTTATTGAGACAAGATCTCTCACTGAGCCTAGAGTTCACCAATGGGTTAGACTGAGTGGCAGTGAGCTCTGGGAATCTGTCAGTCTGTGTCCCCACATCTCCCCAGTGCTGGGTTACAGATGCATGCTGCCACATTAGGCTTTCTGGGTGCTGGGGAGCTGAGCTCAGGTCCTTATGCTTACAGCAGGCACTTTATGAAAACATCATCGCCTCAGCCCCTTGCTTTCCGTTTTTGAATGCATATGTGTATGTGATGTGTGTACGTTCACACGTGCATGGGTAGACAAGTGTGTCCAATTACATGTGTACATGTGTGCATATGTGAGTAGAGGCCAGTGATTGATGTCTGTTGTGTTCTTTAATCTCTTTCCATCTTATATGTTGAGACAGGTTTTTGCACTTGAACCCAGACCTCACCAATTTGCCTCATGTAGCCACCAGCCTACTCTGAGGATGCCCTGTCTCTGCCTTCTGAATGTTGGGATTGCAAGTGGCCACTCCGTCCACCCAGCATTTCCACAGATACTAGGAATCTGAACAGTGGTCTTCAGCCTTGCGTGGCATGTACTTTACCCACTGAACATTGCCCCAGCCCTTCCTTATTTTTGTTTTTAGAATGTGTCTTATTATGTAGCCCAGGCTGGCCTAGAACTAATGATATTCCTGAATTCTCCTCCAAAGTGCTAGGCTTATAGTGTAAAAGGTAATAATCACAGGGGAAAAACCATGGGGACTGAGAAGAGGAAGACCTAGGCTCTGCTATGTGGTTCTTTGTAAGGCTATGTAACAAACCACCCACAACTTAGTGATTTGCAACAAAAATCATTTTACTATGTCTTGTTTTATTTGTGGATCAAGCTTTGAACAACAGGACGTAGTGAATGTATTTATATTTACTTTGTGATGTATAGGGCCTCAGGCAGAAAGGCTTAGAAGCAAGGCTTAGCAGCCATGCTTATTCAAATGGCTGGTAGTTTTAGCCTAAGCCATAACTAGCTGCTGACAAGTCATGGACACATGGCCTTTCTTGGAGCCTTTCTTTTTGGGCTGACTTGGGCCTCCTCCTTCCATTGAGAGGACAGCGGGCTTTTAAAGCCATTGATCCCAGTTGGAAGCACTCAAATTCATGATCTAGCTTTAGATGTCAATTCTTCTATTGTCAGATATGCTAGAGAGTGTGATTGTCCCCTAAAATATGTATCTTAATCCTTGAACCTGTGACTATGCTACCTCCCCTGGAAAAGAGGTCTTCACAGATGTGATTGAGTTAAGTACCAAGCCATAGAGAGATCATCCTGGATTACCCAGATGGATACACTATAATCACAAAGGTCCTTACAGCAGGCATTGAAAAGGGTCAGAACCAGAGAAGATAGTTGAGACAGAGGCCAGAGGGATGCTGGCTGTGAGCCCTGGAATGCAGGCAGCCTCTCTAAGCTGGAAAAGGCAAGGAAACAGACTCTCCCTGGACCTTCCAGAAGGAGCACAGCTCTGTCAACAGGTTGATTTCTGTCCTACTAAGACCTAGTTTGGAATTTTAAGCTCCAGAAATGTAAGATAATAGATCTGTGTTGTTTTAAGGCAAGTTTAAATCATTCATCCACTGAGATTTAAGGGGAGGAACATAGACTCCCATCTCTGAATGAGGTAAAGGTCAAAGCTGCGTTAAAGAACAGTCTGGAGTTTGATCCCCAGCACCCACATGGTGGCCGAGAGCCGTCTGAAACTCCAATTCCAGGAGAACTCCAGCTCCAGGGGAATCCGAGACCCTCTTCTGACCTCCGCGGCATTGCACGACACGGGTGCACAGACCTGCATGCAGACAGTACATTGATACACATACAGAAATAAATAAAAATTAAAAAAAAATCTTAGAACAGTCTGGGTGAGCACAATGATTCACAGCTGTAATCTCAGCATTTGGGAAGCTGAGGCAGGAAGACTGCAGTGAAGTTGAGGCCAGCCTTGGCTACATGGTGAGCCTGTCTCAACACACCCTTCCCCAACAACACACAAGTGTAAGAATCTGTTATAACCAGCCTTGAAAAATATACATTTGATCACTAAGTAGAGGGGTGGGTCATTGCAGGTTGTTTTCTTCTGGATCTCAGTATCATCTCCCAATCAAAGGCTATAGGTCATTTAGGACCCAAAATTCCTTGTTCTATAAGTAATGGGAAGACATAATGTTCTCATGAGTTATCATGATTAAATCCGAGCACTTGGAGCAGAGGCAGGTGGAATCTTTGTGAGTTCAAGGCCAGCCTGGTCTACAGATGTGGAGTTTCCAGGACAGCTGGGACTACAGGGAGACCATGTCTCAAAAAAAAAAAAAAAAAAAAAAAAAAAAAAAAGGCTGGTGTCCTAAGTTATTCCTTGCTGCTTTCCATCATTAATGTGCTACTGTGAAGAGAATGGGTATAGAAAGCTTGGATCAGAAAGTAAGCAGGGGCCGTTCCTAAAGAGGACAAGCATTGAAATAGATTTTTTTGTTAATTTTTCTCCTTTTTCTTTTTCTCCTTCTTCCTCCTCCTCCTCTTCTTCTTCCTCCTTCTTCTTCCTTGCTTTTATAAAATATCAAACTATATAAAGAAGGAAGAAGGAAAGACAGAAGGAAGGAAGAAGGGAAGGAGGGAGGAAAGAAGGAAAGGAAATAATTAAATTTCTTGCTCATTATTGAGACTATATCTCAAAGCCTGACATAGATGTGTGAAAACATAAAAGACCATGCAAGCCACTGGTTGTGTGCCCAACACTGGGTATACCTCCGTGCTTTCTGAGTTATCAGTGTGGCTAGACTAGAATATGACACATATATCATTCACAAATGATAGAAATTTATCTGTTATGATTCTAGAGTCTGGGAAATCTAATTCCAAGGTACTGGCATTGGCAATGGTGGCACCATCCCATAGCAGCAAGTGGAAAGGGCAAGAGAGGTTGCAAGCAAAAGTGGGAGTGGGAAGGAAAGGAGGTAAAGAGAATGGAACTCACTTGTTATCAGAAACCCTCTCCCAAGACAGAGCCATTCATGAGGGCAGAGCCTTTGTGACCCAACTGTTTCACCCCTCACTATAGATTAAATGTTCAACACACGAACTTGGATATGTTCAAACTTCAGCACCAAGGTGCACCAAAGATGGCCAGTAATCCAGTAGAAGGTAGGATCAAGTCATGCTCTCAGAAAGTCAACTGGGCCAACACCTAGATCTCTGATACAGACTTTCCAGAGGAGACAATAGATTTCTGTTGTTAAAGCCTTCAGTTTGTAGTACTTAGTTATAGTAAGCTTTAGAAAATGAATATAAATGGTCTATACATCAGAAAGCAGTTGTAGAAGAAAGGAGGAGGGAAGAAAGGAAGGGAGGGAAAGAGGGTGTGAAGAGAGGAACAAATAATGATGGAGTAGTATGTACCCAGAGCCTAAATATTTGGTGCCTGACCCCTTATAGAAAACACTTGCCAATGCTTGAAGTTTGGAAATCAAAGAGCTCACAGAACTCAAGAAGAAATGGGAGGCCTTTACTACAGCCATACACCCAGTTCGCCCAACAGAACTATAGCTCGAATGTGTCCTGTAAAGTCATGTGTGGGGAACAGTGTTGAGAGTTGATTAGATTACAAGGGCTGTGTGCTCAGGAGAGGGTGAAGGCCATTATAGAGGGAGGAAGTGACAACACAGGAGCATAGTAGCTCCTTATAAAGAATGAGATTCTCTCCTTTCTCTCAAGTTCCCTCTGCATGACCCTTCTTCCATGTTATCACTTGGCAAAAGAGCCTCACCAGATATGGTTCTTCCATCTTGGACCCACCAGCTTCCAGAACCGAGAATCATATCAACATTTATTGTTTATAGCTTACTCAGACTGTGGTATTCTGTAATAGTAACACAAAACAGACTAAGACATAGACAACATGAACTGGTTTCAGCTAAACTTAAAACTAGACTATCTGACTTCTAGTCTGTTTTTTTTTTTTCTAAAATCAAACCATACTCATGATAGTACTTTAAAAATTGTTTTCATCAATCCGCACTTGTACAAGTTCCAAAATAAGATGTTTTCAAAATTCATTTGTCCAGCTCAGCAACCTGACCCTCTACAGAAACACATTATTCCTGGTTTTGAGCAAAACTCCTAATATGACCCAGGTTGTTTTCTTGTTTGTTTTGCTTCTTGTCCTTGCCCTCCAGCAGCTCATTTTCTGTGATACTCATTCTCAAGACATAATTAAACCATAATTAAAGGTCAAGAACAAATGTCTGCTTTCTTTCTTGAGCTTCTACAATCTGTGTTATACTGGGATTGCTATTGTGTATTTTATGCTAAAGAGAAATAAAACTGTAGAACTAACCATTGAATAAACCCATATTTCAATGCTGATGTCACATCAAGAATTTAAAAGAAGATAGACATGGATTTATCAGTTTTTTTTAATGTGCCTCAGATTCAGAGAACAGCAAAATGTATCTGCTTTGCCTTCATTAGTTCAATGACTTGATGCTGCAGACCAAAAAGGAGACATGTTTTTGCTAGTTAGCCTTAACTGAGATGCCTAACCATATACAGGGGCCTAAGCATTGGAATCTTAGTGGCTGAAAATGGTGGTCCTTGCTACGAAGGGCTCCTGGAAATGTTTGAAGTGGAGGACAGAGGGGGCTCTTTTGCCTCCAAGCCTGCCTTATTTAGTTGAAGAAGTTAGATGCTACCAATAAGGAATTATGTGTGTAAATTCCAGTTAAGACGCTAGTAAACCTGGACTATAGAAGAAATGAAAGGAGAGTAGGCTAAAGAGAGCTTTCTGGCAAAGAATACATAAGAGATTCAACATCCCAAGGCAGCTAATCTATTCTAAACTCCCGTACTTTGTGCAGAACACACACAGAAGCAAATCTACTTAAATCTGAACAAAGTTTGCTCCTTTTCTAATATCCCTTCTTCAAAGAAGGGACTTTATCTGAACTTAAAACTTGGTGTTTGGGGGCTGGAGAGATGGCTCAGTGGTTAAGAGCACCGACTGCTCTTGTAGAGGACCTGGGTTCAATTCCCAGTACCCACATGGCAGCTAAGAACCACCTTTAACTCCAGTTCCAGGGGAATCCGACACCCTCTTCTGACTTCCGCGGCATTGCATGACACGGGTGCACCAACCCACATGCAGACAGTACACTTATACACATAAAAAATAATAAATTTTTAAAAATTTAAAACTTGGTGTTTGTTAGCTAGGTGGCCTCAGGCAATTTAATCTGTCTACGTTTCTTTCCTCAAATGTTTAAAAAAAAAGGTTGTTTTGGGAGTGGTGGGTGGGGTGAGTATAGCGTATAAAGCCATACCTTATTTCAGGGATTAAGAGAGATCATGAAACATGAAAATGCCTAATAATTGTCAGGGAGTCAAAGCATGTTGATTCTCCTTGTAAGTGTGTAAGTGTATGGTTGAGGAAAATATGCAAATACTCATATAATTATAATTATTTCCATAATTGTTCATTTAATTATAAGTAGCATGTGGAAACCCATCAGCATTTCTTTTCATAAATGCCACTAGCCATATATTTTGAGATCTGTAAATTGGTTTTACATACACTCCAGCATTTGACAGTTATGCTAATAGCCAAATGTATAGGTAAGTCTTAACAGGGGTGGAAGGGGATTTGGGCTCTTTGTCTTGAGTCACTGTGCTGTCTTTCCCCTGCCACTGTTGACTCTACTAGGGTAGCATTTCTGCTGTCTCCCTGATGAGTCAAGAGTGCTGTACTGTTGAATGTGAAAGCTATGTGCTATTGATTCAAAGTTGTGTGTACAACTCAAGAGACATAGCCCAATAAGAAACTGTATAAACTCTGCATTCCAGAGGAGATTGGGGGGGGGGTGAGGGTGTTGCTGTTTTTCTTTTGTTTTAGCATTTCCTGGTTCCCAGTTCTCTTGTAGAATTTGAAAAAGTTATAGATTACATGCACTTTTTAAAAATATATCAGGAATTTCTTTTTTTAATTAATTATTTATTTATTTATATTATTTTATATGTATGAGTGTACTGTCTGCATGTAGGTTGGTGCATCTATGCCATGCAATGCCACAGAAGTCAGAAGAGGGCGTCAGATTCCCTTGGAACTGGAGTTAAAGATGGTTCTTAGCCGCCATGTGGGTGCTGGGAATCAAACCCGGGTCCTCTGCAAGAGCAGTCAGCGCTCTTAACCGCTGAGCCATCTCTCCAGCCCCTATTACATGCACTAAATTTGCAGCAAAAATTACATGTATCATTATAAGTGTTGTTACAGATTCCCCTAAAATCTATCCAGATTCTTAATGAGGCAACATAGCAGGGTGATGATGATGATGATGATAATGTTGTTGGAGGCAGGGTCCCATGTATACCAGGCTGGCCTTGAACTCACTGCTGGGATTACAGGAATATACCACAACACCTGTTTTTTTGTGGTGCTAGGGACTGAACCCAGGGCTTTGTGCATGTTAATTTAAATATAACAGGAAGCCAAAATTCTTCATTGTTTTCTTTTTAAGACCAGTCCTCAGGCAATGTGTTGTAATCCCCTAAATCTAAAGTTGGAAAAAGTGGAAATGTCCAACTGGTCCCTAGGGAACACTTTTTGGTACAAGCTAAAGGGATGGATCACTGTCCTTTGGGTCGACACCCTCACATCCAGGAAGGAAACCGAAGAACAAAACTCAGATTTTTCAGAATGAAATCTGAATTAGGAGGCGTAGGTTTCCATTGCAGTCCGCCATTCTTTCATGCTGAATGAGGAAAGTCCCTGAGACGTTTTATTCTCATGAAACTAGTTTGAGGGAGGCTGGGGCCCCTTTAGCACCCCCAGGGACTGTCTAAAGCAACCCCCCAAGTCTGTCTCCTTCTCGGGCCTTTCCATGTCACCTCCTTCCATGATCTTCCTCCAGACCTAACAAGTCTCACAGCATGGAACGCAACACGAGAGTTCCCAGGAGCCAAGGGAAGGACATTTTTCCTGGTTGGTAGCAAAAACTATATTCTGACTCCTGGTCAACCTGTCGCAAGATGGAATTCAGCAGTGGAGGACGGGTTACTTCCGGAGCAATCCTAGTTCATTCTGGGCCCTGTACCCAAACGCTTAGGACTTCCTGGGAAGATGGTCCCGGGAAGGCACAAAGGTCCAGAAGCTGCGCTGTCCAGACCAGCGGTGGTCTCACCTCAGGCGGATGCAGGTTTGCTGCTCCTGGTTCAGCAGTGTCTCCTGGCAGCTTGCTGTTGTTTATTCAAGTGTGGGTCACGTTAGCCTCCTGGGGCACAAATCCTGCAAAACAAGTCTAGAGTGCAGAGAGCTCTTGCAGGCAGGAGGGTGCAGTCCCTGCGCTAAAAATAAGGAGGGCAGAGAGGCGGAGAGTCGCTGGGGCCGCGCAGCAGATGGCGGGGAGGCAGGAAGTTCCCCACCAGGGATGCAGAGCTGTGGGGGACCCCTGCACCCATCCCCCCCCCCCTGACTATATACAGCTCACTAGGATGTCTTCGTAGAGACCAGGAAGCAATGTCCACAGAGTGTGAGCAGCAGCCTCCAGAGGCTCTGGGAAGTCAGAATCCAGAGTGTTCTGCTGCTCTCCAGTGGCCCCCGGGCCTTGGGACAAGAGCAGATGTTTCTCTACTAGTGAAGTTTACCCAGGAGTCTGAACAAGGAACCATGAAGATAAGGAATTAGAGAAATGGCCAGGTGTCCCGTCCCAGGGCCTGCGGGTCCACCTGCCATCGAAGGCAGAAGGGCACCACCTCAGGCTGTCCACTCCATCAATCTGGAGAAAGTGAACCTGGGTGTTCCCCAAGATCAGGCCTTTGCCTGCCTTCTCTGCCCCCTCACTTTACTCCCAGCTAAGGCTCTCTCTTTGATTATTTGCACCAGTGCTTCCAAGAAGGCCATGAAACAAAACTTATTTTCAGGTTATAAATGAGGAATCCGATACACTGGGGGGTGAAAAGATCTGACTATGGTTTAACTGCTAAATGTATTGCCTGTGGATCCCGGAACTGGAGAGGCCTGGGAAGAACCTGTTAGGGCCTCACATTTAATGACAAACTTATAACCTGCGTAGGTAATTAACTTCTGTCTGGAGATATCAACCTTTTTCTATGGAAGGTCACACAGAAAGTCCTGCTTTGGAGAAGGGTCTAGGGAACCCCCTTCTTCACAGCCCGGTTTCCTTAATTACTATTCTCGCAGAGCATTTTCTCAAGTCCAGGGCTCCCGGAATCTGGAGACAGAGCACATTTCTTTTTCTTCAGCTGTTACCTGCTCTTTTGGCTTTGCAGACATCTCTCCTACAAAACACAAACCCTGCCATTTCCTCCAAGGATTGCAGCAATTGCTTTTGCTGGGTTAGAGCCTTTGAGCAAGAGAAGGCAAGAAGGAGAAGAACCAAACATGAGTTGATATCTGCTGGTTCTGTCCTGGCCCAGCCAGACCTCATCTTCCAGGATTTGAGAAAAGAATTAGGAGGACAGTCCAGCATGGGTCATTCACCATGGATTACTCTAGTGCTCAGAGGCCAAGTCTTGGTTGGTGTACGCAACGTTTCTTCCACAGAGAGACCCCAGAGTAGACTCCCTGAAGCCTTGAGAAGGTGGCTTAGGAGGGTTTTTCAGATAGTTTAACCACCAGGGGATAGAGACCAAAGCTGTACAACCAATGATTGAGTTTTGTGCTGCAGACTGTCAGTTGCTAGGAGTTTTCAATAACTGTCAAAAAAAGTTGAAAATAAAATCATTGCAAGGGCTAGGGATGTAGCTGAGTTGGCACAGTGCTTGCCTAGTATGCTCAAAACTCTGGATTTGATGCCCAGCAACACATAAATGGGCATGGTGACACTCCTCCATGATCGCAACACTTAGAGATGAAGGCAGAAGGATTAGGAGTTCAAGGCTAGCTTCCCAGGCCAGCCTGGGCTACTAGAGGCCTTGTCACAAACCAAACCAACAAACTAACAAATAAAGCAAGCAAACAAACAAACAAATAATGAGAAGAGAAATTCTGTAACTCAGCTATTCTGCTTGGAGTACAGCAAGTGTTTTTGAACTACTGTTGCCTTGCTTAGTCCCTGAGGGGATTAGAAACAACACACAATTATTCTTGAACAAGACATTAATGAAAGCCCCCTTCTCCTGCCCAAAGGACTGTAAAACACTTGGAATATTAGTAAAAATATCCAAGCTTTACTTATATGATAAAAACATTTCGTACCGAATTACATACCCTTTGTGAACAGTTTTCCTTGGGAAAGTCTAGAAAGCTTTCAATATAAATTGAGAAGGAGAACATTAGTTGGCATTATATAGTTGTAATGGAGAAACCATAACAGTTCACTTGGTAGCCAGGCATCGGTATAGAACTGGGTGTGCCCTGCTTCCAAAATCAATCCTCTAGTGACACCACATTCTTATTCAGGTCACTGTTCATGTGCACCAAGGAGTGAATGCCAATGAGAAGTTTGTGTGAGCTGAGAGCAGACATTCTAGAGTTTTAATCATTTTCATACACTTGTCAAGACTTCACTTCTAAACAGTATGGGGGCTATAGAATTAAGAAAGTACAGTTGACTGTTTTTTAGAACTCTCAGACAGATGCTAAATATCCTTCATTGTGCAAGGAGCCTATCTTAGCCCTCCTTTGGAAAAGAGTTTCCAAATTCATGACACATGGTAGCATACAAAATCAATTTTTCATATGTCCAATACTGATGGATTCCAAGGTTTCCCTGTAGCCCTAGCTGGTGTGGAACTTGTTATGTAGAACAGGCTGGCCTCCATCTCACAGAGATCTGCTTGCCTCAGCCTTCCAATTACTGGGATCAAAGGTGTGCACCACCTCAGCCAGCTTGAGGAGTTTTTAAAAAGGAACTTACACTCCAGAATGTAGGAAGACAACTTTAGGTACAGAAAACTGATATAATGTCCCATTTTAATTTTTCCCTCCCTCCCTTCCTTCCTTTTTTATTCCCTCCCTCCCTCCCTACCTCNTATATGACAGGCAATTTCTGAGTCATATGTCCAACCCCTAGCATTTAGTTTGACTGAGGTAAATCAAGGGTTGGCAACAATCTTATGTTTAGAGGGAAAATAACGTATACAACTGAGCTAAAATTTCTTCTTGGGGTCAAGGATATAGCTCAGTGGTAAAATGTTGCTAACCTAGTTTGGGCAGGACCCTAGATTTAATCCCCAGCACCCTCACAAACAGACAAATAATCTTCTGCTTAAGAAAAGGGAAGTGGGGCTGGAGAGATGGCCTAGCGGTTAAGAGCGTCGACCGCTCTTACAGAGGACCCGGGTTCGATCCCCAGCATCCACATGGCGGCCGAGAACTGTCTGAAACTCCAATTCCAGGAGAACTCCAGTTCCAGGGGAACCCGACACCCTCTTCTGACCTCCGCGGCATTGCACGACACGGGTGCACAAACTTGCATGCAGACAGTACATTCATACACATACAGAAATAAATAAAATTAAAAAAAAAAGAAAGAAAAGGGAAGTGATCTTATTTTTAAAGAGAAAGAAATTTCTTAAATGAGAGTTTTTAAGAATCAGGAAATTCGAAAGTGGGAGCTGTTTTGGACATCATCAGCAAGGCTATTATTTCCTTGTTCTCAGTAGGCATGACTGACAGCTATGAATTATCTTGGTAAAGCTATGTCCACGGGTCACATCTACATGGTGTGATGAATGTTAACTCTGTTCATGCAAATAAAGGCTCTCCTTTATTCAGCAAACACCCCAAATGTCTACGGCTTCAGAAACAACAAAATATGTGTGAGATATAATCCCTTCCCAAAGCTCATTGAAAGCTTCTTTTTATTGTAATTATTGACATATTAATTATGCAAATTAATGAGCTTCATGGTGGCATTTGTATGATGCATATATCCTATCACAAACTTGAAATAAATCTCTCTACCAAAGTTATCTCTTCACATTCTATTTTGCTCATTTAATTAGTACCTTTGTAAGAAATAATACAGCTAATATTTATTGAACTTTCTTGTGTCTATTATTTGATTTTCTTATTTCACTTAATGTTTATAAGAAAAATATGAAGCATGAGCTCTGGTGGGGTGGGGGATGAGGGGGACACGGGTCTAGATTTGACAAAAAAAATATGTAGATAAATTAAAAAATCAAATAGGCAAACTCATAGAAGCAAAAAAAGAGAACAATATGAAATAAAAATGATTCTCAGATGACAAAAGAGGAAACTGAGGCATTAACTACTGTGGATCTTGAGGCCTGGGAAGCTGGTGAAGAGCCTGCTTAGTCCTCATATTTAAAATGAGAAACTTTGACCCACAGAGGTAATCAGCTTCTTTCTAAAGACAGCAACCTTTTTTCAGGGACGGTCACAGAAAGTCTTACTTTAAAGTGGGCCGCACATGAAGAAACATGATTTCTGGGTCCTCATTCTTTACTTTGTTCTGTCATCTAAGCACTTGAGAAAAGCTAGGGAGGGTGGCTCATGCCTATAATTCCAGCACCTGGGAAGCTAAAGCAGGAGGAACACTAGAAATCTGAGGCTGCCCTGGGCTGTAAGGATGAGGTAACTGGTTCCTTTGTCTGGGAAAACTCTGCAGATATGTCCAACTTTCTGATCTGTAAAGTTCATACTTGAGAATCACACAACTGAGGCACAAAAAGAAGGAATGCAAGAAAAAAAATGTTTTAAGTAAGTTTACAGTATGTTGGGCCTTATTCATAGCTATCCTGGGGTGCATGCCGCCCACGAGAGATCCAGGTTGGACACAGGTGCTGCGACAAGTCTTGCTTAACTAGAAGTTGCGACCACAGGAATCCACACTCCTGCGGGCCCTGTTCAAGGCATGTGAAGAAAGAGACAGACTGACCTGGTCTGGATTTTTGGGTCTACCCCTTACTGTGACTTTGTACAATTTATCCAAACTCTGTTGGGTTTTAGATTCAACAGATTCTGTGGAAAAAAAGTTCTGCTGAGGGCTAGATAGCAGATTAGAAAATATGGTAAATATTCATACAGGAACACTAATGATCTAGGTTAATTTCAAAGATCTCTCCTAACTCCACTTTTAATTGGTCTTCGTGTTCCCCAATAGTTAGCAATGATGCTGGAATTCCTTCAAAATACTCTCTAGTTTCAACAGACATGTAATTGGCAAGGATGGAAGACCTGATATCATTCTTAATCAGGAACCTAGAGTGGAGGATTATCCTGTCTGCAGAATTAGAAATCTATCTGGTGCATTCTGGATTTAGTAGTACCATAACTGCCATACCTAACAGTTTATAAACTTTGAATAAAGTTCCAGCAAAGCACACCCTTTATTTCATAATGTCCTTGTATGTATCTTTTAATGATACTTATCAACCCTGAAACTGTAAGTGAAATAACTTGTAAAACAGGAGTATTCATAGGCCTGTAATTTCAGCCACGGCTAGAGGACCATGAATTCAAGGCAGCCTGGGCTACAGAGTGAGACCTTGCTTTGAAAACTAAAGCAAAAGTAATTTTTTTTTTTTTTTTTGGCATAGGGGGATGGGGGTGGGGGGGCGGGGAGAAGAAAATAAAAAAAGGCAAAAAGGAGTGGGTTAGTGTAAATAATGGGTGGTTTGTCCCAGTCTAAAATGTGGGGAAGGAGGCACAGCTGTCCGAAGAGAATTGCAGCTGAGTTTTCCCATCACACACCTAGAGATCCATATCAGGCTCTAAACAAGGTATGTCAGGTGGCTTAATTAGAAACTCTCAGGCCAGCTTTCACAGACTCATGGGTGGGCCAATGGCCACATTATTGTCTGGGTTTCAGCAAAATGAGATAATAGCTGTCATCCAAAAATGTTTGGGACTAAAAAAACAAACACCTAAAGCGTTAAATCGAAAGGCCTGCTGCTTCTAAGGATAAATATCACTGCTGTTTCTCAGTTTAAATATTAAGGAACACATTTTGTTAATGATTGAAGCAACAAAGATTAATTGAGGGGCCTGGGTGAACCCTGAATCTCTCCTTACAGTGTGCTACGGGAGTACAGAGCCCAATGCCCGGGGAGAGACATTAGTAACTATTTAATGGAGTTTTAATTTTGTGTTGTTATTTTAAATAATTAATGGTAATTTTGGTTGTGTTGGAAGCTGGAGGTATATTTTCAGTCATCTTTTCTGGCTAGTATTGTTGGCCTACCCTGCATAATCAGAGGTTGCTACAGGGGTTGTAAACTTAGAAGTGATTTAAAATGAAGGAAATGTATGTTTACTAAAATTACAAGAAAGTAGTGAAATCCTTTTCTAATTGAAAGGGAGCCCAGAGATTGTTTGAACAGATCTTTTGGTGAAAGAAAGGACTTGGCCACGGGCATGCAGTCTGTTTCTATTGTTGAATATAAAAGACCTCTCCAGGCCTGGAAAAGAAGGATGCTTGGCTCTGCTCTGCTGGTTGTTCCTTGAACATACATCACCACACCCTTCGTAATCTCTGTTCCATAGATTACAGGAAGTAGTTCCTGTTTTCTAAATTTTAAAGGTGTGTAAATGTAGAGATTAGATGAACTACCCTATCTGTTTCAGTAAAGGCCGGATGCTAGGCTGTGACAAGGGACTGTAATGTCCATCTCAGAGAACAGAAACCCAGAACAGAACAGATCCAGGTTACCTGGAGCTCAGAGCTGCAAGCCTCAACCCTGCCCTGAAGCTTTAGCTAAAGACACCAGAGCCCAGGCCGTGATTCCTTTAGGGCTTTGGGCAAGTGCCTTTAGCCTGACTGTCTCTCCCCTTCCTTGTTTGTAAAACAGAGATGGGGCTGATAGTTCCCTCAAAGCTCCTTCAGAGGCAATGAGTGAAATTAGTTCCTGCTTGGGAAGGTTTAAAAGCCACCACATTCCACCTCCCTGCTAATATGATTACTGGTGGTTTTGTTATTGTTATGGAAGAACCAATTCCTCATGTCCTTTCTTTTAAAAACATACCAAAGGGCACCTTTTCTTGTCTCCAAGTGGCCTAAAAAGCAGTTGCTTCTGTGGATTTCTTGGAAAGACCAAACCAACCAACCAACCAACCAACAAACAAAGGAAGAGTAACAGCAAAATAACTGTTGCGGCAGATCTTAAGAAGGCTTCAGAGATCGATACACTCTTCTAATTGTCAAAATATGGCCCTGGCCGGTGTGCAGGGCACCTCTGTCCTCTAAAAAGCTAGGCCTGGTAAGTGATGGAAAGCAGCCTGTTTAAGGGAACTGCGTTTCTGAAGGTCAGCCCCAAGGCTCTGACAAGAAGCACTTGAAAAAAACGTTTTGGAAGGAAAGTCACCTTTTAATAGTTGAAGAGGTATCTCTTTCAGGCACACAGCTCTGTTCACAGCCTGTTTCTCAACGTTTGGAAATCCTTTAACAGTTTATGGAAGGCCACCCTTTAAACCAATCCAACAGCTCCTTTCTCCATAACCTGATTTTAGAGGTGTTTCATTATCTCTAATTACTTGGGGTAAATGGTGATTACTCAGTGTTTTAATCATCAGTTTGGGCAGCAGTTACTCTAAACTCAGGGAAGCCCAGACTCCCATGGGTATTTTTGGAAGGTACAGCGACTAGTCGGTGCATGCTTTCTAGTACCTCTTGCGCGTGGTCCCCAGGTGAGTCCCGGCGGCTTCCCGAGCTGGAGGCAGCGGTGCTCCAGCCAAGGCTGCAGCCGTGGGCTGGGGCGCTGTGCAGGCTTCCGGGACCCGGGCCTGCCAGGCCAGGCGAGGCCCGCCGGCTGGATGGGGAGGATGTGGGCGGGGCTCCCATCCCGAGAAAGGGAGGCAATATAGGGAGGAGGGAAGAAGGGAGGGGCTGCCGGGGAAGAGGAGGGAGGAGGAAGGAAAGAAAGCAAGGGAGGGAAAGAGAAGGAAGGAGTAGAGGCCAGAGGATAGTGGAAGAGGGTGGGAAGGAGGGAGGTGAGTTCGGCATCCGAGCCGAGGGACCCTAGCCTAGACGCCGCGGCTGCCGGTCCTGCGGATCTCACCTCTGTCCCTGATGGGATGCCCGTCCGAGCCGTCTCGAGCCTGCAGCGACCCAGTCTCTGGCCCTCGCCCAGGTTCACTGCAGCCGTCCAGAGGTCCCCAGGAGCTGCTGCTGGCGAGCCCGCTGCTGCAGGGACCTATGGTGAGGATTACCTGTCGAGGGGCGCCAGTCTGAAGGGTGCAAGGCACATCCTTGGTGGGAGAAGCCGGGACCCAGGGTGTAACTGAAGCAAAGGTGCCCCATTCTATTCTATTCGCCCTTCCCTCCCCAACAGGGGTGTTGGAGGTGGGGATGCTGGCGCTGAGCGACACCCCGGTATCTGTTACAGCCTCTTCCCAATTCACTTTCTTCTCGGGTGGTCCCTGGCGATCTCCACTTGGAGGAGGTGCAGAGATGGGGAGGCGGGAAGGGGCCCTTGGTTGGAGGTCGTGTGGAAGCATTTGCCGGGTATTGGTTGAAAGCTTTGCCCCAGGCCAGGTGGTGGCAATCCCTTTGGAAGGGAAGGACCGGAGAGGAATGAGCTCAATCTATACGAAGGGGGCCCAGAGACTGAGGCAGGGGCGGAGAGCACCTCGCGGTGTCTGGTACCAGGGCAGAGAGCGCGGTCCTCCTGTGTTCTAGAGCGCGCTCTGGAGGGGAGTGGCACCCCACCTGGCCCCCAGTTGGCTGGGTGCCCCCGGAAAGGCTGTGAACTGAAGAACCTCTTTTCTCTCCTCGAGGTATTTTCTTAGACTTGGAGCTTCCATAGATTCTCTCTTCTAGTTTATTTTGTATTGATGGTGTGTGTGTGTGTGTGTGTGTGTGTGTGTGTGTGTGTGTGTGTGTAATGTTCTATGGACAATGGCCAGGATACCAAAGAAGCTACCTGGACGCATCTTGTCCCGTGTGGTGTGGGATAGGATGGGAAGGCGCTGGCGGGACGCAGGGTGAATGAGGATCTGCTGTCCCGGACCCACGGGAAAGGCTCGGTGATTGCTGGATCTTGGCAAACTCTTCCCTGGAAGCTGGAGCTTTGATTAATGTTTTTTGAGAATCGACGTTTATGGGCTGAAAGTTTTGTGAGACACTGAAACCCTAGCAGGCATATACTTGGTAAACTGAGGCTACCATTAAATAAGCTTTGGCGTCGCGAGGAGATTCCTGTAGGGCAAAGAAGGACGGCCGTCCCGAGCTTCACTCCCTCTCTGCAAGAAAAAAAGTTTGTAAAGGAAATTTGTCTTTGGACTCTTTATTATTATTTTTAAAAATCTAGGAAGGAAAACGTGATCTTAGTGAATCCGAAATAGAAAGAACTCCTTCGCCCATTCACTTGCTTTTAACTCAGAGTGCTCCCGGCGCCGCCTAGGGAGAGTCCCAGGGGCGGAGGGTTTGTCCCGGGATCCCGAGCGCCGCCCCTTCCACTGTCCCCTCGCCCCGCGTGCACCAGCCACCGGCGCATCTCTGCCTCCTTTTCAGAGAGAGAGATAGAGAGAGAGAGAGAGAGAGAGAGAGAGAGAGAGAGAGAGAGAGAATGAGAATGAGAATGAATCTCATGTAGCAGCCGCGGCCGTGAGGACAGACACAACTCTATCCTTTATGTTATTTTTTTTCCCCCAAAGGTTTCCCTCAAATACCCCTTCCCCCCTAGCAAGAAAACTGAGTTGGGGTGGGGGCGCTTGGAAGCCAACCGGAGCCGTCGAGTTTCTAAGAGCTCGGAGGGCGAAACTGGGAACCGACTCCGGAAAGGAGCCGGGTGGAGTGGTTCTGGGGCGGGAGTCGTGGGACTCAAGTTCCGTGAGCGACTTGGCCGCACCGACCTGGCAGAAACAGAGTTGCTTTTGCCCAGGGTGCGAACAGGCCCACGCGTGTGGCATCTTCAGTTAGTCGGGTCATCCCAGTCATTGCCTGAGCTGTGGGTCGGTGAACTTCTTGAAGGAATATTTGCTGCGATTCTGCAGCTGGTGCAAAGGAGGAAAGGGGTGGGGGAAGGAAGTGGCGGGGGGAGGAGTGTGGTGGTTTAAAAAGTAAGCCAAGCCAGGAGAAGAGAGACTCATTCGCAGAGGTCGACTGCAGGCCGAAAGCTGTTCCTGGTTTTCTAGACTCCTGGGAACGTGTTGGGATTTCCTTTCTGCACGGGGTCGGAGTTGTAAACCTTGACGACATTGAGATCTGAAAAAAAAAAAAAATGTGATGCGCCTTTTCTTCGGCCACTCCTGTTTCGGAATCTGTCTGGAGCTAAGAGCCCAGGCTTTCGCCGCTCTGCCTCGAATGACCCCGCCGACTGGTTTCTGGAGGATCTGCTTGGCTGGAGGGGACACTGCCGACACGGTGCGGGAATTCTCGGGGACTGTACCACAAACGACTCTAGAAGCCGCTCCTTCTCTCTTTTCCACACCGATCACACCCTGACACCCCGCTCCGGGCGGCATTGGCGACAGGGTCAGCCACTTCTGGCCGGGACCTAGATCCGCTGCGCCGGACACTGGCAGACCTTCTCCAGGGGTCGGCTGCGGGTCGCCAGAGCTTTCTGTGGACTCCCTGAGACCTCGAGGAGGAAGTGCGTGCGTGCATGTGTGTGTGAGTGTGCGTGTGCAGGGTCCCTAGGCGCTTTCCTTTTCCAGTGCTCTGGGTGGAGAGGCTTTGGGCACGCTTAGACTGTGGTCCCCCTTCCTGGCCCCACTAGATCGCATCGGCCCTACAAAGCGAAGCTGCCGTGCGCCCCTCATCCTTTGGCTTTAGGCGGTCAGTGCCAGGGTCTGGCCAGACACCCGGCGCCCGCAGGTAGAGCAGAACACCGTGATCCCCGCGCGCAGCGCCTGCAGCCGAGGACCGCGCGGGGCCGGGGTCCCTCCGAGGGCTGCGCAGCACAGCGCGGCGAGAACTCCTCCCTGACCGCCGAGGCCCCGGCGGCGGGCGCGGAGGTTGGCCTCTCTCGGAGGGGCGGGACCGAGCGAGGGTGGGAGGGTGGAGGAGGGGCGGGCAGCTCCTCCGTGAGCGGGGCGGGGCGCGTGTCCACGTGACCTTGAGGGGCTGGAAGAAAAACAGATCCTGTCTGCGCCAGAGTCTCATTATATTCAAATATTCATTTTAGGAGCCATTCCGTAGTGCCATTCCGAGCAACACACTGCTGCATCTTCTCTGAACCTTTCCAGCAAGTTTGTTCAAGATTGGCTGTCAAGAATCATGGACTGTTATTATATGCCTTGTTTTCTGTCAGTGAGTAGACACCTCTTCCTTTCCCCCTCCCGGGATTTCACTCTGTCCTCCCACCCCGGTTGCTGTCGGACCTCCCTTCCAGCGTCCACGCTCCGCTCTCTGGCAACGCTGTCGCCCCCTTCTTGGCTCCTGCAGGCCAGACGCTCGAAGCGCCCCGGCTCCTTTTTAAAGTGCTGCTAACTCCCATTTGCCTTCTGAGATCCGCTGCGTTGCAAGAAAGGGGGAGCGCGAGGGGACCAAAGAGATGAAAGGTCCGCGGCCCCGGGGTGCCCGCGAGGGCTAACCACTCCCTTCCCGCGAGTCCCACATGTCTGGGAAGCTCCCGGTGGCGGGTGATGCGTTTTTAGCCCCTTGTCAAAATTGCCTGCCTTCGCTTCAGAATCATCCCCCATCCTTTCCCTGGGAACAAGTGAAGTGTTTTTGTTGGTCTTTTTAAATTGAACATTTCCAATGCATCTGCCACAATCAAATAAACCTCAAAGCACCGGGGCAGCCCCCAGACTCTTTTCTCGGTCGCTGGACCCTGCCGCTTGTCTTCACCCAGTGGGTGCTGCTCTGCCTTCCCTCCAGCTCCTAACCAGCTGGAAGTTGTGGAAGTTGTGCTCCAGGGCGGAGGAGGGGGAGGGCGGGTGGGAAGCGGAGAGAGGCTGAAGGTATGAAGTGAAGAGAGATGGCATTTTAATTCTCCGTCACCCACCCCTTTTTACCCCCTCAATGTTAACTGTTTATCCTTGAAGAAGCCACGCTGAGATCATGGCTCAGATAGCAGTTGAGACAAAAAAAGATGAACAGGATGGAGGCTATCTGATTTGGGGTTATTTGACTGTAAACAAGTTAGACCAAGTAATTACAGGGCAGTTCTTACTTTCGGGCCGTGCACGGCGGCAGCTGCTGTGTGTGGGGAGGGTGTGTGAGGGAGAAAACACAAACTTGATCTCTCTGACCTGTTTTACATCTTGACCCTCCGTTGCTACTCCTACATGCATATGAGGAGACATCTCTATTTTCTCGATATTTATTGGTGTTTATTTATTCTTTAACCCTCCACTCCCCTCCCCCTCCCCAGAGACACCATGATTCCTGGTAACCGGATGCTGATGGTCGTTTTATTATGCCAAGTCCTGCTAGGAGGCGCGAGCCATGCTAGTTTGATACCTGAGACCGGGAAGAAAAAAGTCGCCGAGATTCAGGGCCACGCGGGAGGACGCCGCTCAGGGCAGAGCCATGAGCTCCTGCGGGACTTTGAGGCGACACTTCTGCAGATGTTCGGGCTGCGCCGCCGTCCGCAGCCGAGCAAGAGCGCAGTCATCCCGGATTACATGCGGGATCTTTACCGGCTCCAGTCTGGGGAGGAGGAGGAGGAAGAGCAGATCCAGGGAACCGGTCTGGAATACCCGGAGCGTCCAGCCAGCCGGGCCAACACCGTGAGGAGTTTCCATCACGAAGGTCAGTCTCTGCCCCTAGTCCTGGTGGGGGGAGGGCTGGCAGGGCGAGCTGGAGGGGCTGGGGAAGCCCTGGGGAAGAAGAGTTCAGGTTACATCAAAGCCCCGAGTCCAGGAGGCTGAGGAACAGGGCCGCTTACCTCCAAGAATTTCCAGAGCTGCCTCTGAAAGTACTTTCTGGAGACCCGAGGGGGAGGGGCTGGGAGGGGATGACACCACTCAAACGCGGGCTAGCCCAGCGGTGTGTTTTCGCTATATCAAAGCTTTTTCTCCCAGGTTTTCTGCCCGTTCTGTTCAAAGCACCTACTGAATTTAATATTACAGCTGTGTGTTTGTCGGGTTTATTCAATAGGGGCCTTGTAATCGGATCTGAATGTTTCCTAGCGGATGTTTCTTTTCCAAAGTAAATCTGAGTTATTAATCCACCAGCATCATTACTGACTTGGAATTTATTTTCCCCTCTGTAACATGATCAACAAGGCATGCTCTGTGTTTCCAAGATCGCTGGGGAAATGTTTAGTAACATGCTTGAAAGTGGGAGAAGGGAGAGGGTGGCCTGGTGCAGGGCTCCTCCCGCCTCGGCCCTGTTAGCCCCTCTTTTTCTTTACAACCACTTGTAAAGAAAACTTGTGTACACAAAGCCAAGAGCGGGTTTTAAAAGGGGAGTCCAAGGGTGGTGGAGCAAAGGAGTTGACACATGGAAATTATTAGGCATATAAAGGAGGTTGGAGATACTTTGTCTTTGGTACTTGACAAATGCTAGCTAAGTTCTGGTTTGCTCGCTGCCCCACTTTTGCCCCTTCAAATGAAGAGGCAGGCTCATTCTCCCACCAGGCTTCACTCTCTAAGTGGAATGTGTCACTCGCTGCCCAGTTCAGCTGAGATGAAAAAGTCAACTCCTTCTCAGAAAAGTTCATGTGCCTTTTCTTTTCCCTTTCCTCAACTGTGCCTAGAACATCTGGAGCACATCCCAGGGACCAGTGAAAACTCTGCATTTCGTTTCCTTTTCAACCTCAGCAGCATCCCAGAGAATGAGGTGATCTCCTCTGCAGAGCTCCGGCTATTTCGGGAGCAGGTGGACCAGGGCCCTGACTGGGACCAGGGCTTCCACCGAATAAACATTTATGAGGTTATGAAACCACCAGCAGGAATGGTGCCTGGGCACCTTATCACAAGACTACTGGACACCAGACTAGTCCACCACAATGTGACACGGTGGGAAACTTTTGATGTGAGCCCTGCGGTCCTTCGCTGGACCCGGGAAAAGCAGCCCAACTACGGGCTGGCCATTGAGGTGACTCACCTCCATCAGACACGGACCCACCAGGGCCAGCATGTCAGGATTAGCCGATCGTTACCTCAGCGGAGTGGAGATTGGGCCCAGCTCCGGCCCCTCCTAGTCACTTTTGGCCACGATGGCCGGGGCCATGCCTTGACCAGACGCAGGAGGGCCAAACGTAGCCCCAAGCACCACCCACAGCGGTCTAGGAAGAAGAATAAGAACTGCCGTCGACATTCTCTCTATGTGGACTTCAGTGATGTGGGCTGGAATGACTGGATCGTGGCCCCACCAGGCTACCAGGCCTTCTACTGCCATGGGGACTGTCCCTTTCCACTGGCAGATCACCTCAACTCAACCAACCATGCCATTGTGCAGACCCTGGTCAACTCTGTCAATTCCAGTATCCCCAAGGCCTGTTGTGTCCCCACTGAACTGAGCGCCATCTCCATGTTGTACCTAGATGAATATGACAAGGTGGTACTGAAAAATTATCAGGAGATGGTGGTTGAGGGATGTGGGTGCCGCTGAGATCAGGCAGCCTTGAGGGTAGACATACACACATACAGACAGAAACATAACACATGAACACACACAGAAACATGTACACATACACCCACATATACATATGCACACAGACATAGACACACACACATTCCCACTCACCCACTCACATACAACAGACTGCTTCCTTATAGCTGGACTTCTATCTTTAAAAAAAAAAAAAAAAAAAAAAGGAAAAAACTTAAACATTCACCTTGACCTTATTTATGACTTTACGTGCAAATGTTTTGACCATATTGATCATATATTTTGACAAAATATATTTATAACTACGTATTAAAAGAAAAAATAAAATGAGTCATTATTTTAAAGGTAATCTATGGCCTTTTCTTTTCTCTTTATGTTCTGGCCCATCTCTTTCTGTTGAGGGAGGTAGGGCTGGGATAGAGTAGGAGTCAGAGGTGGTGACTTGAGGTGGTTACATTGTGGGACAAGAGTAAAGTGATGGTGGAGAGAGGTGCTCATTGGCAGGGTGAGTTGTTTTCCATTTCTATTTGATGTTAACAAGGACACAGCATCTTCTCCCATCTGGATGACACATGCACAATAGAAACAGTGGGGTGAAAGGACTAGGTCACATGAAAGACAGTTTGGGGCTTCTTATACACCCTCTGTTTTTACTCACCTGTTGGGGTGTATGTCACAGCCATAGTCCAGTGTGATACGGAAGTCTCAACTCCACAAAAATTCCTTCCCACCTCTGCCTCTATGATAGCTCAGGGTATCTCCAGTTGTGACAGGCATCATTTTGTATTTCAAAACCAAACCAGTCCATACACTCAAATACTAATGTAGGTGTATGTGTTTCAAACAGGTTTTGGTTTTAGCCTTTTTTTTTTTTTTTTTTTTGAGAACTGGGTTTTTATCCAACTAAATAAATAATAGGCCATACTTTGGAAAACTTTAGTGGTCATTCCTTAAATATCACAAGGTAGGATTTACCTGTGTCGTTTGACTGTTTTCTCTTGTCCTCCATTCCCCGAGTGAAGGTGTTTGTCAAACTCAGATCCCAACATTGTGCTGTGCAGGGGAGTTGGCAAAGGGTTGAGATTCCCAAGGGTCAGGGTTCTAAGTAGGCTCTCAAAGCATTCTGCTCTGTCATGCAATCTCTTGAGTCAGGTGCCAGGCTTTGATTTCTCTGCTGCCGCCTCCTCCACCATCCTATGGAACTAGACCAAATACATCCATCTTGTAGAACTCACATTTCCATGCGGAGTTCTTTAAAGACAAAGCCTAATTCCTGTACCACGGTTAAAAAAAAATGATCTGAGCAGGAGACATAGCTCAGTTGGCAGAGTGCTTGCCTAGCATGCTGGAAACCCTGGGTTTGATCCTGCCTGAGGCAGGGTGTGGTGGTAGAAGTGGTGCAACATACCTATAATCCTAGCACTCCAGGGGGTAGAGGTAAGAGGATCTGAAGTTCAAGGTCATGTTCAGCTACATAGCAAGTTGCAGGCCAGCCTACTATACATGAGATTATCCTTAGAAAAAGATTATACTAATGTGCTTGGAGGTGGTGAAGGGCTCCCAGTCAGGGACAGGAAGAGCTTTCTGGAATGACACGGGGTTGTAGTTTAGAAGAGCAAAGGAGAAGTCTTTGTCTTAGTGCCAGTAGTCAAGACCTGGTCTGTTCAGCCTCATTTCTTAGGTGTGCATTTTCTCTGGTAAGCTTGGATAGGTTTGGTAGAAGCGGTGGGGAATTTTGGAGTTGACCTTTAAGGAAGGACCAAGAGAATCTCGTTTCTCCATTCTGAAGGCATAGGTATGAACAGCGACGGCAGTGTTGATGTCACCGTTAAGCACATGCCTGGCATTTGTGTTTTTCTGTGTGCTGTGTGCACACCCCTGCATTCTTGTTCACACAGTCTCGCATATGCTTTTGAGAGTGGGGTGGATGAAGCAGGACTCATTTTTGTTTTTAATTACTGAAGTCCTACAGTTTTCCAAAAGGAGCAGCTTAGTGGAAACCAATAAAAATAGAAGTGGGGTGGTTGCCAAGGCCCCAGCTCCCTGGAGAGCGCAGGTGGAGAGAGGAGATCAGAGCCCCAGGCAAAGGCTGCAAGACTCCACAGTTCCTGCAAACGCCCGGCAAAGAGGGATCCTCCCCCCACTGCTCCAGCCCCCCAGGTCGCTGCCCCTTTGATTAATGGTATGGGGCTTGAATAAATTGTTTAGGAGAGGACCATTATGGGTTTCCCTCCGGCGGCCTCCTTTTGCATTGCCAGGTTTCCAGCAACTTTCTGAGCTGTCTGTGTCATGGAAAGGGAGCTCCAGGTCTCAGGCACTTGAACCAATAATGATCCTGGCCTGGTGGCTGTCCAGTTCGGGTCATTTTCTAGCACCACCCCCCACACTCACACAGCTTGTCCCCCCCACCCCCTCTTCCTACTGGCTTATTTTCAGGAATGGATAATGTTGTTTATTTGTTCAGCCAAATATTTGGTCTGGGGAATTTACCGTGAAATTCTGTGAATTGCATATACCTAGTTAACAAAATAGTCCTAATGCCACAAATGTTAGCATGGAAAACAAGGCTCGATGGCCGGATGGGCTGTTACTTACCCCTTGGGTCCTGTTTGAAAGCACATTGCCGAGATCTGGGGAGAGATGAACTTGAATATGTGGAGATTACTGAAATTAGTTTTTTTAATATACTTTATATGGGTGTTCTAGATTCGGCCCAGCACCTAGTGGGAGCTGCAGCCCTTTTGGAGAAGCCTGCTGTCCCCCGACTTTATAATCCCTTCCCCCAGAGCGATGTGCCCATTACTTAAGGAAAGATGGGGAGGGAGAATCGCCCTTGAGTTCACCAAAGTCTTAACCACATCAGAAGAGCTGCTTGCTCTATCCCTTGCCCAACCCTTAAACTGGAACCGGCTTCCTAGGAGCTTAAGACGGGGGGGGGGGGGGGGGAGGAGGGGTGAGAATGCATCGAACATTCCCTCTGCTTTCGTTGCATAATTCGCTCAGAACCTGCCAGGTGACCTGCTGACTTTGTTTTCTGTCTTGACCGTGCTTCATTCCAACACCCCCTTGCCGCGGGGCAGCACCACACTGAGAGGCCCCCGCGCGGCAGCAGAGCTGGCAGACCCCACTCGTCACCCCAGGCTTTGGACGGACTTCAAGATCCGGCCCCAGAGGCCGGCCTCCCACCGGCTCCGGAGCTCTGGCCAGCGGCGAGGGCACCAGGGGGCGTCTTTCGTGCTCGAACCTGTACGAACGTGCACCTGGTGACCCCTGCTTCGTGCTGCAGTTTCAGCCCCTCCCCCCCCACACACGCCAGTGGACCGCACATCCAGCACATCCACTCTTGGGGACCCGGGGCCCAGGTGAAGCTTGGGAAGACAGACGGATCTAATTAGCACCCGTTGGTCCTTAGGGCGGTTGCTCGGCATATTTAACATGAAATGGGGTCAAATGGCCGTGTAGTAGCGTGGAGACTCGGAGGAAGAAGGCTCCAAGGGTGGACGGATGAGAAGGGGTCCAAATCTTTAGGGGTCTCAGTGGGGACAGAGAGTAGGAATTTGGGAGCCAGCCTTGTGAGCTCACAGTAGGCCACCACACTACAGACTTAACAGGGACCTGAAAGGTACTGGGAACAAACCTACTGATCAGCATTTGATGCAGACCAGCACTGAAGTCCCAACTGGTCTCAAAACTTCAGGTCCTGGCCAAACTGCTACCAAGAACCTGGACTTCTCCGTCCCAAAGTTGTGGATGGGAGGGGAACAGAAGAGGCCTAGAGTGTGCTCCAGCACTGTGGGCTCACTTATTTCAGAAAGGACTCACCAAGCCCATAACATGACCGCCCCTCAGCAGACCTCTTGACTCCACAGGCACATCAGCTTTCCTTTTCCAAAGGTGAGCCCAGGCAAGGAGAATAAAACATACCTGAGGCCCAGGCGTGTCAACTATTAATACGTATTCTCAATGAGGTTTCTGCTTATACCCAGAGCAATTATATACTCTAAATATATTCTGCCAGGTGTGGAGGTGTACACCTTTAATCCCAGCACTTGGGAGGCAGAGGCAGGAGGTTCTCTGTGAGTTCAAAGCCAGCCTGGTCTACACCATAGAGAGTTCCAGGACAGCTGGGGCTTCAGGGAGACCCTATCTTAAAAAGACCCCCCCCCCAAAAAAAAGGAAAAAACAAAAATGAACTACTGTGGAAGCAACATCAATAACCCATTTGCCTGAGAATCAGAAGGTTATTGCAACTTCTAGAGGGACTAAGGGCAATTTGTGGACTGCCAAATTAGAACTGATGTACCATTGTTCCGGCTTACCATGTGATACAAACTAGCACAATTCCGAAAATGAATTCCGTGTGGTAAGAAAGGTGGCCCATTTCCCCACACCTTCAGTGCCTACTGTCTAGAGGCAGAACTATAAGAGTTTAGAACTGTGATGCTCACCACTGGAGGAAAGTGGCTGGTTTGAGAGAAAAATTCTGAATGCCTCTGACATTAAAATAGCCGGACACACACATATATAGAAAGCTTGGGAAATCAAAAGTTTAAGCTGTGCCTGGCATGGTGTCACATGTCTTTAATCCCAGCAAGGCCAGCCTGGAGTTCCAGGACAGCTGGGGCTAAAGGGAGACCCTATCTCAAAAAGACAACCAAAAGTTCAAGCTGTGTAATATTCACTTTTAAAATTTTTAAAAATTTATGTGTATGAACATATCGCCTGTAAGTGCACCCAAGTCCTGCAGTGCCGAGGAGGTCAGTCTTCAGTTGGATTCCCTGGACTGTTGTTAGCACTCATGTGGGTGCTGGGAATTGAACCCGGGTCCTCTGCAAGCGCAGCTGGTGCTCTTAACTGGTGACTCATCTCTCTGGGAATGTTTAGTCAATTCTTGAAAAAGAAATTAAACTTTTTTCTATACCGAATAAGCTTTTGCTATTCATAAGACACTGACTTTCCAAGTATTTTACTTGAAGCATTAAAGGGGAGTTCCCACTGTCTTTGCTTTTTTTCTTTCTTTAAAATATTCTTTGAGGGGCTGGAGAGATGACCTAGCGGTTAAGAGCTCCGACCGCTCTTACAGAGGACCCGGGTTCAATTCCCCAGCACCCACATGGCGGCCGAGAACCGTCTGAAACTCCAATTCAAGGAGAACTCCAGTTCCAGGAGAATCTGACACACTCTTCTGACCTCCACGGCATTGCACAACATGGGTGCCCAAACCTGCATGCAGACAGTACATTGATACACATACAGAAATAAATAAAAAATTAAAAAAAAATATTCTTTGAGCCTGGCATGGTGGCGCACACCTTTATCCTAGCACTTGGGAGGCAGAGGCAGGCAGATCTCTGTGAGTTCAAGACCAGCCTGGTCTACATAGTGAGTTCCAGGCCAGCTGGGGCTACAGGGAGACCCTGTCTCAAAAAAGAAAAAAAAAAGTAAAAATAAAAAACAACAACAACTGTTCTTTGAGGGAGAACAAGATGGAACAGTGATTTGCTGAGTTGTTTTCCTCATGAGAACTTCTTAAGTCTAGCTTTCAGCAAGTTTCCACATTTTTCTGAAGAGATCGCCTTGATCTCACTTAACTTTTTCATAACTTGATTTCTACAAGAAATATTTAAAATACTAAGCCTTCTGCTCCTACTCCTTGAATTCCTTAGCCAAGGTTCATAATTTCATTATAACTCTGGCAATATTTTGAGGGCATAATTTTATTCTAATTTTAGCAGCCTCCTTTTTTATTTTATTATTATTTTTTTAAACTTTATTAACTGAAGCCCTGGCCAGCAGATAGTTCTCTGAAGGGTTCATGGCATTCTGATTGAGTCACTAGGCTTGATGGCAAACCCCAGCTAGAATTTTACTCTCTTTATGTATAAGCAGCTGACATTCTGCACAGAGCTTCCCAGGTTCCTCTAAGAACGTGTACAACTGTGTTCACTCAAGCTCTGTACTGATTTAATCTTTTAATCCTTGCCATTTGGTTTTCAAAGCAGTTTATTCAGCACAAGGGTCTGAGGGAAGAACCCAGAGAGAATGAGAGAGAGAGAGAGAGAGAGAGAGAGAGAGAGAGAGAGAGAATACTTACTCCAGTAATAATGATCTATTGATTACTATACATAAATAATTAACTGTTCCTTTTATGGACTAATAACGGGTATGGTCAAACTTATACCTAGTGGCCCTTGAATTCAGCTATAATCCAGAGCTAGAAACATATATATCTTTTTGAGGCATACCTTACAAACATCCTTTAACAAGTCAGTAAGAAAGCTATAATCCAAAGTAAACTTCATCTCTAGAAAGCTTAGACTGAGGCTTATAATGTGTCAATTTCTTGTTCCAGTTGGTTAACTGCAACTATCTCTTTCCTTCTATTATTTCTAGTCTTTACTAAAATATTAAAACAAATTTTAAGAGAAATCAAAATTACTAGAACCAGATCACCCTAAAACTATTACTTTTGCTTTTTTCTTTCCTTTCATCCATGTATTTATTTTTATATCATGATTAGTTTATACTCTGTTTTTCTTAATTTCAGATCAATGCTGTAACTTTAACATGTTTTAAATTCCATGTGTGATTTATCTCTGTGTTACTATGGGTCACCTGCACTCCTTTGTGCAAATAAGGTAAGGAGATAGTTGAAACATCTAACCTTGGACATTTTTAAGCATCATGACTATCTTACCAAGACTGCGTCTATTATGTCCAAATCTTATTAAAATTCCTGCTGACTTCCTGAGGCTTACCTAGCCTGTACACTGTGGGTCCTTTCTGTGTTTTAAATATCCTGAAATGTAGAGTCCTAGAAGTCCTAGGTCCAGGTGTTTTTGTTGACAGATTTTCTTGGTGAACTCGAATCCACATGATTTGGTCTTCATGGCAACACATTCCTTCCCTAGACAAAGTCCACTGTGCCCTGGAGAGGAGGAAACATACCCAGGGGCCTGTCCCAAGCCTTGGGTAGTCACTGTACTTAGAGTGCATCCATCATTTTCTTGCTTTGATTTCTTGTAATAGTGTTCTTGAGCATTAAAGTTGGTGAGAAAGGGAGGCAGATGATCTAAACACAGTAATTACCAAAATGCAACCTATTCAAAATGTTAGATTATTAGGCTCAGACTGACCTTGATACCATCCACCTTCTGGTTCCAGTTGGTTAGGGTCAGATACCTAAGTCCAGTGGCTGAGTGATTTTCTCAAGCTTCTGCTGTGTGCCTTAAACAAGGGCAGACAAAAGTTTTTTTTCCAATGGGACTCATTCTTTATGAGGCCTGACTTTCAAAGAACACACTAATCTCAGGTGATTTTGAGGTTTTAGTGCACTAGGAAGACTTTTAGAGCATGGTGCAGTAATTTGTTCAATGGTACCTTAGAAGAGTTAATTTGCCTCCAAAAGGTGAGTTCCTTTCATTATCTGGAGCCCTTTACTTCCCCTGAGATCAGACTTGTATTTGCATAGCAAAGCATTCCTTTTAGCTGGAAAGAAGGGCGTGGGACTGTTAGTAAGGGAGGTCACCTTTCCCACAGTTTTTCAAAAAATTTACAGTGTGGTAAGTGGGCTTTATCAAACATTCTCCCCCCCAAATCTCCCAACCTCACTATCTTAAGAGCAGCCAGCTTTTCCGGAAGCAAGAGCTGTAGGATTTAGCATCTAGTTGCTGAGAGGACAGTTTTGCTAACAGTGTTTATTTTGGCAAGTTGGTGTAGATTTGCAGGTGAAAATTCCAGGAAAACAAACAGCAACACCAACATCCCTCTTCCTTGCTTTTTAATTTGTGTTGTAAATACACAATGCAAATAGGCGAGGAAGGAATTTTTAGTATTTTAGTGACACTGCAGGTGAAGGAGCCAGATTTATCTTGATAGTATGTATGGCTTGCCACTTGGCTGTCCTGGCCCTGTGTGCTATAGTGAAACTCCCTTCTGCACTTAAATCATGATCTCAGAGGGCTTCCCCACATGTAGGTTATTGTTTATTTGGTTGTCACTTAGCAATTTTCCAGAAATAGCTTATAACTTACTTTAATCAAATATGCCTACCTTAGAGACCCCCAAAACATAAATAAAGGGGACTCTTCAGCATTCTAGAAGACCTCCAGAGTCTAATTAGTAGTATAGGGTCTTACTGGTAACCCTTTTAATGTTACTATTTTCAAGCTTGGAGATTAGTCACGGGAATCTGAAGAAACCAAACCTTTAATAAGCTCTGTAGACAAGGCGGGCAATTGCAAAAACCAGAAAAGTTTTGTTGTTAAAACTGTGACTGAGTTGAAAACTGTTAACCTTTTGTGCATTTATGGGAGAAGCTACTTCTACCAATATCACTGTGAAATTACTAATACTATATAGGGTCCAGTGACCTGAAAAAAAGGAAGTTTAAGGAAATGCTGGAGGAAGAAAATGCCACCTAAGACAAAATGGCCTGGGGTCTGTTTTGCAGTGTTTAGTTCCCTGGAAGAGTTTATAGACTTCTCTTGGACTCACAGGCCTTGACAGGGTGGGGGAGAGGGGGTCAGGAAAGACCCCTGCTTTCCCTAGAGAGGTTACAACAAATAAGTGCTCCTGCTGGATGTTTGGAAACAAACCGAAAACAATTTTTTTTTTATTTTATTTTTATTTTTTTATGTGCATGAATGCACTGTCTGCATGTAGGTTTGTGCACCCATGTTGTGCAATACCGTGGAGGTCAGAAGAGGGCATTGGATTCCCTGAAACTGGAGTTAAAGACGGTTCTCATCTGCCACGTGGGTGCTGGAGATTGAACCCGGGTCCTCTGCAAGAGCAGTTGGCACTCTTAACCGCTAGGCCATCTCTCCAGCCCCCCAAACTGAAATTGTTACAGGATTTTGAATACAAAAGTATTTACTAAGACAGATAATGTATTTATGGAAAAAGTGACTGAACCTCTGTGGTGTAATGCTGGGAGACTTCCCTTCCTTCCTTCCTTCTTCCCTTCCTTCCTTCCTTCCTTCCTTCCTTCCTTCCTTCCTTCCTTCCTTCCTTCCT